>JAMRYI010001752.1:0-12111 GCA_029231635.1 Ditylenchus weischeri | reverse complement strand
TTGCCTTGGTCCCAAGCTGAATTGAGTGAAGGGTGTCCAGGTTAAGTGCTCATTTTTTGTTTCAAAATGACAACAAGCATTAGATAAAATGACCCTATTCCTCCAAAAAAGTCAAAATGTCTTTTTTTTTGTTTAAAAGTCCTTCTTTAAAAAAATTTGGTATCGATACCTTGGCTTACCTAAATAAAATTTTTATTTGGAAAATTACACAAAAAGACATGACAAATGACAGGGCTGTGCAGCTCAAAAACAAACCTCCACGTCAACATCCGAACTTCCACCCCCAAAAATTTGAACCTCCGCTTCCACTTCCAACATCCCGAGGTGGATGTTTACCCAAACATCCACTTCCATACCCAAAAGAAGTTGAACCTCCACGTCCGACATCCACCTCCAGCGAAAATTTTTTTTAACCTCCACGTCAACATCCAACATCGGAATTTTTCGACATCCACCTCCATTAACCTTCACGTAATTTGGTGATAATACTTTATTCAACTGTAACTGACTACCAAGTCTGCCAAACCACGATGGGTTTTCTTCAATCACTGAAATGAAAGTTTCGTAATTAAACAAAATGCCAAGAAATTTAAAAAGGCGGAGTTTCATTTTAAATTTTTGACACATCTCAACGGAGATGGGTTGGAGGTTCGGATGTTCAAATTTTCGCCACCTCCACTTCCACCTCCGACCTCCGGAGGCGGATGTTTATTCAAACATCCACCCCGCACCAAAAAAATTGAACCTCCGCGTCCACCTCCGAACATCCGGCCTGGAGATGGAGGTGGAGGTCAACATCCACCTCGGATGTAACTTCCGGATGTTTGCACAGCCCTGACAAATGACACTTTTTCAAAATTACATGTCATTTACCAACCTTAGAAAAAACTCGTCAGCGACAAGAAATAGCTTGTCGGCGACAAAGAAAAAGTATTTCGGCGACAGAAAAAAGTCTTTTGGCGACAACATTTTTCGGCGACAAGAAAAAGTATTTCGGCGCTAGAAAGAAGTCGAACGGCAACAAAAAAGTTTTGTCCCATATAATATACTCATTTTGAGCAAATGTATTTATTTTTAAATTTTTTAGAGCGAAGCCCTGTATCAAGCACTCATTGCATCTGTAATCATAATTTTTAAGGCCAATTGGGAAATTGTTAGATTTTATTTTGGGAGAAGACTTAGTGTAAGATTTAATTCTGTTATATATATTTTAAATTTTTCTGTTACAGTGGCATTGACCGTAACCAACTGCTCGAGCTTATGAAAATGACCACTCGACTCAGCTCCAAAAATGTTGATTTGGCAGAGGATTTGAAGATAGCTGTGGGTGCCATGGAAATTGCTGAAAAAAGTGTTAAGGATGTGATGACTCCTATCGATGTAAGCAATTAAGCTAAAGCATGAAATATGATAGTGGGATTGCAGGATGTGTTCATGCTGTCAGATGAAAACATCTTAGATGCTTCATGTGTCGCTGAGATTGTGTCAGTTTATATTTTTGATGTGCTTTAGTGACTAACATCAAAATCCCTTATAAACAATCAAGCTTCTTTTACTTTTTAGAAGACGTGGATACACCCGCATTCCTGTGTACATCAATAATGACAGAAACCAGATAAACACTCTGCTGTTTGTCAAAGATGTGAGTTACATTGCACTGTTTAGCTCATTAGCTCAAGACCAAATTTTTTTTATATAAAATTCTAAAAAAATTGTAGTGAAAAAGAGTCGTTTATGGTTGAGAACAACTTGTCTATGGCTATTTATGGCTCAAGAGTAACCGACTGGGGATATAACTCAGTGGTAGAGTGCTCGCTTTGCATGCGAGAAGACTGGGGTTCGATCCCCCATATCTCCAATAATTACCTTTTTGGTCCCTGTAGACCTATACGGTAAGTCAAAAATAATGTATATGGCTATTTATGGCTCAAGAGTAACCGACTGGGGGATATAACTCAGTGGTAGAATGCTCGCTTTGCATGCGAGAAGGCTGGGGTTCGATCCCCATATCTCCAATAATTACCCTTTTGGTCCCTTTAGACTATTTTTTGGTTGGAGTACGCCTTCCTTTCCTGAAGCTTGAAGGGATAGAGATGCGAGCTATAAATCACTCAAAAAAGATTAACCTCGAAGATTAACCTATACGGTAATACAAATTATGTACAGTCGAGTCTTTCATTAACACACACCCTCGGGACCGGGCCTAACCGTATTTTAATGGGAGGTTTATGTCAATGGGAGAGTATGTTAATTAGAGTGATAAGTTCCATAACTTAACTTAGTGTATGTTAATAGGAGAGTCCATTCAATTTTAATATAAAATATTTATTTTGGGGTTCGATCCCCCATATCTCCAACAATTACCCTTTTGGTCCCTTTAGACTATTTTTTGGTTGGAGTACGCCTTCCTTTCTTGAAATATAAGGTTCTTTGATAGGCCACGGTGCGTTCGTGTCTTTCCCGTGTAAGAGGAGAGGGCGCTAGTGAAGAATAGGATTCCAAAAATCAGCTTGGTCCCCCCTGTTGTTTTATTTGTAAAAACAACAAGGGGACCAACCTAACCTATTAAAATTTATTAAAATTTATAGGACCAACTAGTTTCTACGAAAAACAAGAGAGGGACCAAGCGATTTTTGGAACCCTATTCTTCACTATATAGGTAGTATACTTAGTTGGCGATGCTCAGGTGGTAGTACTCAAGTAGTGGTACTTATTTCATGGTACCCAGACTGTTCAGCGTTGGATAAGGCTATATTAGAAGATGGATCAAACCATATTGCACCCAGAATTAAAAGCCGCGGCCTTTGGCCGATGCGCCTTTTCTAGTTATATATACTATATTTATGCAAATTTACATGACACAAATTTGAGGTTGATCTTCTGAGTGATTTATAGCTCGCATCTCTATCCCTTCAAGCTTCAAGAGAGGAAGGTGTACTCCAACCAAAAAATAGTCTAAAGGGACCAAAAAGGTAATTATTGGAGATATGGGGGATCGAACCCCAGTCTTCTCGCATGCAAAGCGAGCACTCTACCACTGAGTTATATCCCCGATTGGAGGCATATACAAAAGCACATTCAAGTGGTTCTCCATGAAAAACGACTCTTTCTTGCCATAAAAACACAAGCTTTGCAGTTCAACCCCATGTTTTGAAGTCTTTTTGTAAGAACTCTTCATAAAAAGTTTTATACCTTTTTTAGATCTCATATTTTTCATTTTCACCTTGTTTCCAGGCAACTTTTTGAAATTTGTACTTTTATCACAGTTTCGGTTGACAAAGAAAAAAAACATGTCCTTGTAATAGAGATTATACGGTATATATTTAGCTAAGTTTTTTGGGTGATAATTGCTTTATAGATTTTCCCATGGAACTTATTTAGCTGGGGCCACATTTTTTAATTTATCGTAAATCATGTTAAGATATATTTCAGGTGATTTTCACTGCTAAAGCCGATTAAAAAAATGTTTTCTGACGTTTTTAAAACTAAAAGACTGATTTTTAGAAAAAAATAATGATGCAAAATTGACTTTTTGCCTTGGGTGATTAAGGTAAACCACTTTTTAGACCATGGCAAGTCGCAAACCACGTTAAACTTTGGTCAATTTTTTTTCTAAAGATTAGCTTTTTAGTTTAAAAAACGTCAGAAAACCATTTTTAACCATTTTAGCGTATAAAATTACTTAAAGAGATTTAAACAAAATTTTCGATAAGGTATAAAATGCAGCCCCAACTAAATAAGTGCCCTTCACACAATTTTATTCTTAGGCATATATTTTATAAAATAAATCAAATGAGGCAAATTTTTTGTAGCTTGCCTTGCTAAACCCAGACGATCGATTCAGTGTAAAAACAGTATGTGACTTCTACAAACACAAACTTAGGCTTATTGACGAAGACTGTCCTCTGCATTCCATGCTAGAAGAGTTTAAAGTGGTAGGTATAACAAAAACCTAACACTTACCATGTGACCGAAAAGTTCTCGGACAAAGTTTAAAGCCAATTTTTTCAGTAAAATAAGAACATAAATGCATTTTTTGGTATCATCAGAAAGCCCTTCTTCTCCTCTCTTGAATAGTGTATCGCTTGTAGTTTATGTCAATAAATTCCATGCTTTAGAATGTCGATCTGAGAGCAGGCATTGTGCGACTTTGGGAAGAAGGGAAGAAGCAAAGTGAGACCGCTCGTGATATGAATGTTCCAAAGCAAACAGTTTCGGATGCCATCAAGCGATTTCGTGAAACAGGCCGCAATGAAGGCAGAGCAGCTGTTTCACGAAATCGCAGTGGCATCGAAACTGTTTGCTTTGGAACATTCATGTCACCTTGATCTGCTTCCTTTCAAAAGTCGCACAATGCCTGCTCTATCAGACATTCTAAGCATGGAATTATTGACATAAAATGACAAGCGATACACTATTCAGGAAACAGAACAAGGGCTTTCTGATATACCAATGCATTCTTTTTACTGAAAAAACCAACTTTGTCCGGAAACTTTTCGGTCACATGGTAATAAAATACTATTTAACTGACTATATATTAAGGGTGACTACCATTTGGCAGTAGTCAAAACTTCTTTTAACGATGAAATAATTGGAATAATCACACTAGAAGACATTGTAGAAGAAATTTTACAATCTGAAATCATCGATGAAACTGACAGAGTCATTGGTGAGATTTATACAAACTAAAATTTACAGGCTGCTTTATATGTAAAAATGTTCATTTTAGACAATAAGTACAGAGCGAAGAGAAAATTTCACAAAGTATATTTTTATATTTGGTTAAAATACTTAAATAATTAAAATAATACTTTTAGGCTAAAAATCTACAAAAAATTCGTGAAGTGGAGTGCAAGTACATTTCACAGTCCTTATCCAAAGTAGTTCTGCAATGGCTGTCTACCAACCATCCTATTTTTGATGATTCCATAATAGATCCTAGAGCATTGGCTCATCTAGTCAGGAAGAATGTTCAAACGGTAATTCAATTGTGCGGCCTTATATGTCTTCGAGGGTACGCCGACAAATACAGGGTGTAACAAGAAATTCCCTTTTTGAAATGGCCATACCTTTTTTCTAGGTCGTTTTTATTAATTTTTGTTTTTACAGATCGATTTTTCTCGCAAACAATATTTTTTGATGTATAATGTCAAAAATACGATTTTTGTTTGGTCCCCCTGAAGTTTTGGCCCCACTGGATGGCCAAAACCCAAACTACAGCGGGGATCAAGCGAAAATCGTTTTTCATTATATACCGAAAAAATATTGTCGGCAAAAAAAATCGATTCGTAAAAACAAAATTTAGAAAAACGATCTA
This sequence comes from Ditylenchus weischeri, assembly GCA_029231635.1. Taxonomy (NCBI): domain Eukaryota; kingdom Metazoa; phylum Nematoda; class Chromadorea; order Rhabditida; family Anguinidae; genus Ditylenchus; species Ditylenchus weischeri. Next base: position 6,794 of record JAMRYI010001752.1, on the reverse strand, counting down.
GAAAAAAATACTATGGCCATTTTAAAAAGTGAGAATTTCTTATTACACCCTGCATATAATTTGGTCCCACTGGTGTTTTTTTCGGCAATTTTTTTTCTTGAAATCTCAAAAACTTTTTATTTACACTTTTGTTCCTTTTCTTCAGTTTTCGGTTTAAAATTCTGGCTCCCTTCTTTGTCCTTGCTGTCATCCTTGTTGTTCTGGCCTTAGGTATCCTTTTTTTCAGCCTTCGATAAAAAAGTGTAAATAATTGGTTTTTTGAGACTTTAGGAAAAAAATTAAAAAAAAATAACAGGGGGACCGAGGCATAATTTTTTTGGTGTAGCCCCAAACTACAGGGGGACCGAGGCATATTTTTTTGGTGTAGCCCCAAACTGCCAGGGGGACCGAGGCATATTTTTGGTGTAGCCCCAAACTACAGGGGACCGAGGCATATTTTTTTGGTGTAGCCCCAAACTACAGGGGGACAGGCATATTTTTGGTGTAGCCCCAAACTACAGGGGGACCGAGGCATATTTTTTTGGTGTAGCCCCAAACTACAGGGGGACCGAGGCATATTTTTTTGGTGGAGCCCCAAACTACAGGAGGATCAAGCGAAAATCGTTTTTTCATTATATACCAAAAAATTTTGCCGGCGAAAAAAATAGCCCTGAACCCGGAGCCAATTGTGTTTTGTTATAGGTAGATGTGAGCCATTCTTCTAAAAACTTTGATGAAGCGCACAGATCATTTATCAACAAAATATCATTGTACAAACCGGGTAAACCTTCCAATAGATTTGTTGTGATCCTGGAGGGTCAAGCGACAATATTGTTTGAAAATGTAGGTTATTTTTTGGAGAGCTGCGAATATATCTCTGTTGAATATAGAAATATATTTTTAGAGTGGTATGAAATTTGAAGTAGGGCCATGGGAATGCTTTGGCAATGAGATACTTCATGGAATTGAGGATAACATTCAAAACTTAAGAATGTATAGAGGCTCAACTAGAACACTGTCTGGAGGTAAGTTGTTAGTTTTATATATCTATTGACACCGGAAAGTCTAACTGTAAGGGCGGTTGATTTTGGTGTATGGAAAACACGAAAATCACAAAACGAGAAATTTTTGCGGTGCCCAGTTTTGTGATACCGTATTCTCTCTAATAGAACCACATGTGGTTCTATTTTAAACCCCCCTCGGGGGTGTGGTTCTATTAGAGAGTGTGGTTCAAATAGAGTGTGGTTCTATTTCTAGATCTATCGGCGCCGAAAGCTCTGAATTTAACACACAATTTTTTGTGTGCACAATTTTTAAGTACAATCACAAGACATAATTTTTATTGGACATAAACAAACATCTAACACTCCAACGACGCATTGCTATCATTCATTATATTTTCCTCCTCCTCATCAAGATCTATTTCTTCGATGAGCTCGCCATTCTTTTGCATCTCTCGCCATCTGAAGTTTTGCTCGACTACTCGGCACCGAACCAGTTTCCTTAAAGCAGTGAATGATGTTGTCCTCGCTACCATCGATTGCATTAATTGATCCCGCAGACTTTGAACGACTTTCAATGAGCTCCTTCGAGAGTGCATCCCACGCATCCACGATCCACTGGAGTAGATTTCCATAGAGCGCAGCTTTTGGATTGCCCCCTTTTGTCATTTCCTTTGTCCCATGCAGCATCAGTCATCATACAATTGGCGAATTTTGGCTTTGAAGGGCGCATTCCAACACACATCAGGAGCCTGAACAAAGAGTTTTACAATCATTAAACAAATTAATAGAAGAATTAACCTGGATGAACTTGGTGCATCCTCCGGGAATCACGGCACTATCCAATCCACATGCTTTCAACTGCTTTTTGTCGCCTCGGAAATATGGCATCGGAAGGAGTCCCACACGAGCAGACGCGTTTGGAATAGAAAGAGCCCATCACACGCTTGAGGTAGTCGGTCGTTAGGTCATCATTCATCCAAGTCGTTCCTTTCAGGCCAGATGCAATTTCCCTTGAACTTCTCCACGATGGCAGGATCGATTCGTTTCCTCGGCAGAAGGACATAAGGCGACACTTGAATCCATTGCTTCGACCCGTCAGCATCACAGTTACGCGTAACTGTCATGGCCCGTTGTCAGCACTGAGACCTGAAATGTGAAAATTAATAATACCTTTAGACTCCAACGTGAACCAACCTCTTTGCTCCTTTCTCTGCCAGACACTTTCCCCGCTCGCATCAGCCAAACAGCAGTCTCATCGCACGCGTAGATATGATTGTATCTAAAAGGTGGTTGGAAGTAGTTGGTCAAAATAGTTAGAAATCTTACTTGGTTTTCTCCGAAGCTGACTTACATACATGACGAGAGTTGTGCGCTTGCTCATATTCCACCGGAGGCTTTTGGCATTGGCTTGTTTTCTCTCGCCATCGGAAGTTGTGTCGCTCTATCCACTTTTGGAGCCATCCTTCGCTAGCCTGAAACGCCAAGTTAAGTAAGCAAAAGATTATTGATATTAATAAAGTTACCAACCTTGAAGTTTTTGTCGTCATTGTCCTCGCGCACGAACATCTTGATTGCTTGTTGTTGCAAGATCCTTCTTGAGACTTTCATCTTATTTGCTCTTCTATCGCGCGCCCAAACCGCCAATTCATCGTCGAGTTCAGCGAATGTGAGATGTCGCCCGGCTCCAGCCAATCGCTTTGATCCTTTTCTAAATGTAAAGATAAAGAATAAAACGAAACAGAAAAAAAGTTTACCCTTGCTCACGAATGTTTCTTTACTGCTTGCAGCCAGCAATTCTACTTTGGATCGACGTTGAACTTCTTTGCATGACTTCTTCGAGTACTTGTTTGCGTGTGATCGGCGTTCAAGCTTCTTTGCGATAGAGTAGGCCTTGCGCTTGCGAGAAGAACTGGATTCTTGGCTTTCCTCCTGGCTTTCAGCATTAGATTCGCTCTCCACCTCTTCTTGCTCCTGACCGCTCATCGTCGATTTGCCTAAAACAAACTCAAATTAAAAATGTAAAAGAGAAAATTGAAGCAACCGATGAAAACAAATAATGAAACATAAGTAACTGATTTACAACAAAAACGGCTTGGTTAAAAAACCGCCTTTTTGGCGATTTTCTACAATGTTTGTAAAGCAAAAACGGTGTAGGTAAAATGCATAGGGGTGTGGTTCTATTAGAGTGTGGTTCTAATAGAGTGTGTTCTATTTTTCGACCCCCTCGGGAAATTGTGGTTCTATTAGAGAGTGTGGTTCAAATAGAGAGTGTGGTTCTATTAGAGAATACGGTATTTGTCTTCTCCATAAAAAACACGCCAGAGGTCAAGAGATCTTAAAAGTTTAAAACTATAAGTAAAAACTTAATGGAGTTCGTGTATTAGGTAGAGATGAAAATGTGTTTTTACCAGGGCTCTTGTCGAGAATTTTTGAAATGAAGTACATTTTGTTAAATAAAGTATATTTTGGTCATTTTTCGTCAAAAATGCGATTTTATCCAGGGCTTGTTGAGTTTGAGCACCGAAAATAAAGATTTTGACTTAAAATTTCAAAATTTCGGCGCTCCAGGTATACCCCAAATGAAATTTGTTTTGAACTTTCGAGCAACATTTTAACCATTTTCAAGCATTTCCTGCACTGAACACGATAAAAAGGTGTTTTCACCTACTTTTTCTATAAAGTCGATTTTTAAATCTTGAATTTTGGTATTTTTAATTGATTTCTGTTTGTTATACCGTATTTCCTCTAATTGCCGCCCCGGGGCGCTTATTTTCAGATCGACTTCTAGGGGGCAATTGCAATTAGAGGCGGCAATTAGAGGAAATACGGTAACTTAGCAAATCGGATGTTGAGGGTACCTTGCCCCCAACCCCAAATGCGCCCCCGCAGTAACTTGGTGCTGGGGTTGAGATGCACGCACTTACTTACCATGGACATAATTACGAGCAAGACTCTTGATCAAAAATGCATTTAGAGCTCTTTTGCCCAGCTCAGTGACCAAAACACGGTAAAACTGCCAAATGGTCAGAAAGCTAAAATGCCCAAAACTCAATTTTTATGACCAGAACACAAAAATAATGTCTTTTGAACTTCTGAGGTAATTTTAGGTTGATATAGGGTGTTTGGAAACACTTTAAAAAAATTTCATTTGGGGGGTATACTCCGGTAGGGTCAAAATTTCTAAAGATTTGAAGTCCCAAATCGGGACACTGACGTTTCCCTGTAAAACCGTTTCCCTGTAAAGCCGTTTCCCAGTAAGCCATTTCCCTGTAAGCCGCTTCCCTGTAAGCCGTTTCCCTGTAAGCCGTTTCCCTGTAAGCCGTTTCCCTGTAAGGGACGTTTCCTATGGAGCGGTTTCTCGTGAACAACAACGATACTCAATTTATTTTTAATTTGCACAAAATATTTTTATCCATACCAACTACCCATCTAATTATCACCACATTCAAACACTATTTTATTGAACAACATAACTTCAACAAACAACATAATACTTGAGCAAACAACATAATTTAACCTTCCATTTCGAAATTGTTAGAAATACCTTTTAAGAAATCTTCAGTGCTTCTTCCTCGTAGTCATGCACAATGTTGGAATTCGACGGTCGGCTTCTACATACTTTGTTCGCTTTCCTTTAGGACGTTTCCCCGCTTGCCATTGAACGTACTTCTGATCACGACCCTGCTGCACCACTCGAAGAGCATTGATAAATTTCCATAGCCCAGGATGGCACACGTCCAGCTCTTGGAGGCGGTGATTTGCAGCTTCTGCAAAATTGTTTGTCCGATGACTCCCATTAAGCGTGCGATCATAAACGTTTCAAATCAAGTGGGCAAAGCGAGGCGCAATGAACACTCCCCTCCTCGACACTGACCCTAAGCCAGTAAATATATGAAGGGAAATGAAAATGGAAGATAAGTAATTACCAATGTAGTTCTTCTGCATCCACACAAGAATCGGCTCAAGCTCCATAGGTAGCAGATCCACAGTTCCTCGAACACTGGCATCACGTCATCAGGTGGGACGAAAGCCATGGCCGTTATCATTCCTGAAGCCAACACATTAACAGCTAATTTTATTGTGGGAATGTGGGAATAAAATCTTACGACAGAGAACTGCAAAGTCTGGATCACTCTCGTATCGCTTTAGCCCTTGTTTGCAAAGGTTCTTCTTGAGGTTTTGCACCAGATGAAACAGACATCCCCATATTTCAGAGTCTGGAAAGCATATTTCGATTGCGTTGATCACTGCCATTTCGAAGTCCACTGAAATGCTTTTGGGTTGAACTCCGGCCATATATCTCTTATCATATTTAAGAGGCGTTCATAGGTCGTCTGGGATTTGTCCACCAGAAGGGCATACAACACAGGAAAGACGTATCCACCACGCTCAGCAAGGATCACGTACACCTAGACATAAAAGATCAAACATGTTTCCAACAAAGCAGGTAGACTTGAAAATACCTGATAGAACGGAGATGGAGTAATCTTAAATGTTCCATCCATGAAGACCACCTTCATCTGCGCACTCCAGCTCTTATTGCTCGCCCGACCAAAAGAAGTAACCTAGAAGCGAAACAACATTCAACACAACTCTGCTACACAATATGAAATCTCACCTGTTGCCATCAGCATCCACTGAATCCCCTAGAAGAAATGGCTCTGAGTCATTCAATCCAAAGTGGTAGTTCTTGTAAGCTTCAGATATGGCGAAGTTGATTCCATTAGGCACCTCAGGCTCAGAGGTAACACGCTTTCGCTTCCGCTGAACCATCTTCCTAACAGCTGACTTGTCCAGTTTGGCCTGAACTGCCTCCGGCACCCCATTGAGAACGCTATTAAAAATAGTTGATGGATGCTGAAATCAAAAAACTAAATCAAAATCTAGTGACGCAGCTATACCTCATTGTTTGATGCTGCTTCTTTGACTTGCTGGCTGATATGGCGGATAAGAATGGCAGTAGATGACTTTGTGCAGCTATGATTTCCTACTTCCTTGACCACTTGACCTGACGCGGTGTTTGTGTGAAGACGGGCGCGGCAATTGTCACTTTCCACTTTGGTGCACTCCCAGTAAGTCTTCTCCTTGTATCTGCGTTCTGACCAGGGTTGATAGCCAGCATAAGTGAGGAAGTGGTCTACGAAAGACCATAATTCTAGCCATCTCATTAAAATCGATAAGCGCCATCTTAAAATTATAAATAATGAGACGCCTCGTAGAAAAGTACCCTAATCGGGACAATTTTTTAAATAAAGAATAAAGAACTGAAAACAATAGAAGCAAACAAGAACTGAAAACAATAGAATGTCAAAGAGGACGCGCGGATTTAAAATGAGTTAAATCTTGTTCACGTTTACGAGAAACCGCTACTTACAGGAAACGTCCCTTACAGAAACGGCTTACAGAAGCGGCTTACAGGAAACGGCTTACAGGGAAACGGCTTTACAGGGAAACGGTTTTAAAGGGAAACGTCGCGTACCCTCTCCTTTTTCATCGCTGCATTTCCGTTATTCCGTGTTTTACAATAAAAATTGATTTTTTAGCTAAAAAGAATGTAGCTTCAAGTTGGGAAACGTGAACATTCCCGACATCGGTTAAACTGGCCAAAAGTCTGATATTGTACTGCAGCACCATTTTAGCAATTTATTGTAGCGCAGTTCAATAGCTACAAAATCCATTTCACAGAATGATTTTTGAATGTAAAAAAGTTGAGATATGGCCTTTTGAAAAAAGCCAATTTCACAAAAAATGACTGACAATTCAAGTTTTCTTCATTTTTTCGAATTGTCAGTCATTTTTTGTGAATTTTGC
>JAMRYI010000641.1:0-93881 GCA_029231635.1 Ditylenchus weischeri | reverse complement strand
ACTTATCGCCCTATCAAAATGATCTCAAGTGTTTTGGTCTACAAGGTGACTTTTCTATAGTGATTCTGCTAAGGTTTATATGCTATTTGAAAGAGGGATGCAGCTATAAAACTGTCACTTTACAGGGCACTTCAACCCTGGCCTCACCAATCGATTCAAACCTGGCCCTACCAGCGGTTCCCACCATTGCGCTCTCTTGGAAACCATACGAGAACGTATCTACCAGGCGACTTAGCAAAGTATCTGTTTATCCTTTGTTTCATTGTTTACGTGTCAATCAGAGTTATGCCAGCCTCCAGGAGGACAACCAATTATTTATTCAGTTTCCCAAGATGAGCAAGTTGGCCTTTGATATACTCGCCGTGCCCGCGTCTTCATCTTCTGTGGAGCGCCTCTTTTCGCCTAACGCTGTCAACAAGTCTACACAAGTGCAATTCTGGGCCGAAGTTTGCGAAGAGGAAGGTGCTGCTTTCATTCAATCAAGCATTTATTAATCTCCGTTGATATTGGTCACTCTTTTTTTGTCGGTTGTTGATGGTTCGCTCGAATAAAGATATTATACAAAAGAGGACTATAGTGGGCTGAACTGGGCTGAACTGGGCTAATGGAGGCTAATGGAGGCTAATGGAGGCTAAAATAACCTTACCTCGGAGGGAGACCGAGAACCTCTAAGGAGGCAGGAGGCGGAGGTCGGAGGCTGAAAATTTTTGAACATAACTCTAGTGTCAATATTTGCAATTTCTTAGTTTTGTGTCTTTTTCAGGTGGCTCTACACCGCGACAGATCTGCTGCCTCGCCGAGACGGACTTTATCTAAGCTTGATCACCTTTCTGAAAGCAGTGACTATTTACTTAGCTTCTTGAACACCCATGGAATTATCTCAATCTGCAAGAAATGGGAAAGATGCCATGGCACTCAATGAAAGAGCGGATGGGTATATTTTAAAGTGGTGGGGTCAGAGTTGAATCGACTGGTGGGGCAATAGTTGAACTTAGCTCTTTACAGAATTTCGAAATTACAAAATTTACTATCTGAAAGTGTCCTCGAAGTTCATCCAGAGACTTTTGGTCAAACGGTATATAGTTATATCAAATAATGATTTTAAAATTATTTCTTAGAAAATAGATAATTACTAGATAATTACATCACCAGCACATACAGTTCGACTATTCGCACGACGATACCTGTAATATAAACATAATTTTTCCATGGTAGTTGAAAAACCCCAGACAGTTTACAGGTATGTCCGTGCGTGACACTCAAAGGGTCAAGTACCTGCAAATTTTATTAAACCATTCTGTTATTTACTAGTTTGCATCAAGTCTGATATTGATGATCTCAGTTGGCTTTTAGAAACCGGGCAGACAAAGACATACGAACGCTTATAAAAACTGTAAGAGAAAATGAACTGTTGGTCTGCACCTTTTTGGTGTTGCACATGCCTCTTATAAAAACAAAATTTTTGCTTTGGATCGCTTTTATCGCTTAGATTTACAAACCATAAAAATTTCTAGCGAAATGCGTTCGAATTACGAAATTACTGCCAGAAAAGATGTCAACAGAGAGTTGAATTAATGCAAGAAATGCTGATACTTAAGCACTTGGCGTCGACCTAAACACAAATCAGAAAAACTGTTCGAATACCAAATTTACTTTTACTTTTTAATCGATATATTTTTGTGAAAACACCTTTATCAACAAGGCAACCAAGCTGATTTTAGAATATTTTTTTGTTTTCTACTTAAGACACACCATAATGGAAATAAAATGCTGATGAGTCCATCCAAAGCCAGCAAAAATGTTGAAGTGAAAGACGTGGCTATATTTACTACAGCACCAGCCATAGCTGTTTAAAGTCCAATTGTGAAAATAGACGTAAAATAAACCAAATAGAGAAATTAAGTGTAGTTTAAATAAAACGAATTTAAATTTCTGCATTTGATCTAATAAAAACCCTGCTCCGTCATCTTAAGCATTGCAATCAAACTGAGCTTCAGATATAGAAATAGAATCGATTCTGGGTGTCTTGCAAGTGAATCTGTTTCAGTGGCCCCGCTTATAGTTTTTGAAATTGAAATCTGAAATGCGAAATTTCAATTCACGTTTCAATTTCAGTTTCACATTTCAGAAATGCAAACAGGTTAAACATACATAGTTTCATCAAACCGTGACTTTGTCGCTTACACAATTTCAAAATTTTAAAAAGCTAAAATTTTTTGATCCACCCTGTATATGTCAAAATGTGCAAAAGTTTCTGCCGTTTCAAGGTGAAAAAGCAGGTTCTAAAATTGAAAAGCAGGAAATTTCGGCTAGAGCAGATCATATGACCGTACTGGTCAGAAGGTCTAAATTTTCTGTAGATAAATAATATATAATAGCTCATTAGATTCTCTTGCTAAACTGTGTTCAGGGTACTGGTTGTCATTGCTTGTATGCATAGCGTACCCAGGGGGTTAGCTATTTTACCCACTAGCATTAAACCCTTTAATTCGAGTGTTTCAAATTTTTCTGACACTTTTTAACGGTCAAAATTGAAATTCTCTGAACGCAGACCGACTCAGTATTTGATGGCAACTTTTTTGGTATGGCGCGAGAGGATTTTGTCCGCTTTCGTCATTTTTTCACGCTGGAATAGCAGTGTCACTCATTTTTACTTTACTATCCTGCTCTTCAAGTGTCCAATTATTTAAGATGTCTTCAAGTGTTTGACACTCTGTTAAAGTCAGAGTTTTACTCAAAAAGCTGAAGTAACGGGCATTGCTGCTTCACTGTCATTTTTCTCAAAAAAAATCGACCAGACCAGAATCTTAGAAATTTTTTAAAATATCTCGCCGACTAAATAAAGAAAGGCTCCAAGATGAAAAAATATCACGGAGCTAGAATACCATGAGAAAATGAATTTTGCTGCCTTATTAGCAAGACGTTATAACTCCAGCGGATATTTATTTAAAAACTTAAGAAATAAATAGATCTAGTAGTAACATGCATGAAATTAAATCTAGTCCGAGACCAACCGATTCTCGACGGATCTTCATTTACTGGGATGTCTTCTTACTTGATAGACTGCTCCACTTCGATGGCTTGAAAATCGTTACACTTGGACAACTGGAGATCTCTGGTGAATTGAAACAGACTACTCTAAATCAAAAAACATGGATAAATAACTAGAGATGGTGAATATTTCCCTGATATCCTCGCTGATTGCTCGGTCGGACTTGAAAAGTTGGGGAAGACTCAACCAGGCGTTCTGTGACGATGTCCAGCTCTGACCGTCATGCCAACTGACCTCCACTTGGCGACATTCCTCTAACCAGGCTAGCCTCTTCTCTACTCCCACGTATACAATCACCTTTTGTATGATTTCCTGGAAAAAAATCCAGGACATAGAGTTGTGCTATGCAACAAAACATCGGAAAGTAACGGGTTTAGTTTCAATATTCACCAGATGGTTAAATTTTTGCTATGAAAATTTTAATTCTATTAAAATCTTTTGGAATGGCCACACACGGGATGATGACTTAGATTTTATGATGATCACTATGGTGGTTAAGGTAATTAAACTTATTATACCGTATATTTTATTAAGCGCCAATGGGCGCTTATTTTCAAACCCCAAAATCAGAAAATTTAGGGTCATTCTCGAAGTTTTTGGTGAAAATCCAAAATCGAAAAGCGGATCGCTAGAGCTCGTGGGAGTTAAGAAAACGCAAAAACAGCTTATGAAATATTTGCTCTAGGCTGAGATATAGGTCTTCAAAGTGGGACGTGGGCGCTTATTAGAGAGTGGGTTAATACAGAATTCACGGTAATCATCTTCTGTAATTATGGAGATTAATTGTCAACAAAGACCTTACCAAAAATCCAAAGGAGTCAACCCAGTGGCTTGTACTCTGTTTGGTGGACTGTATCCATTCAGCTAGGTTCAGAGTTTTCAAAACATTTGTTGATGGGATTAAACCTTCAATTCACTCACTACGCTAACACAATGGTGGTCCGAAACATTTTGTACTTGGTCGGTCCAACCCGAACCCCGGAAAAATGAACCATTCTTCCTTCAAACCCTGAGTAAAATATTTTGTTGCTACCCGGGATCGAACCTCAATGAAACTTGGGTTGTCAAACAATTTACCCACTGCACACTAACGACTCACTGGCAAATTTCGTCATGGCAAAATGTTAGAGACACCATTTTCATGTTAGAGAAGTTTTGAAGTTAGAGAAGCAGACACGGTTAGAGACGCATAGACAGTGTTAGCGGACATTTGTTCTAAGACTACTACTGGGCGATAATAATAGAGACTGGCGGCAATTGTATAAAACTATATTCAAATTCCATCTTTCTAAGGTATATGGGTACCTTTTAGGTTGGTTTACCTTATGACTACAGCAAAAAGTCTAACTTTGGTCAAAAGATTTTTTCAAAATGTTGAGCCGCGCCCTAAAAACATTTTTCTACCTAATAAAGACCAGAGAAGTTTAAAAGTGGTCAGAACACTTTTGAGAACATGCGATAGAACTTTAGTCTGAATTTTTTCAAACCCTGGAACTTGACCCTGAACACATTTAGGAAGGAAAACCTGATCCAAACGCGCTCTGAAAGCATTTTCTCTCTTTTAAGAACAGGAAACCGTCTAATTAAAACAAAAGAATTCTTTTTCAAAATAGAATTTAAAAATGACGTGAAAATCCAAACAAAATTAGGTCCCAAACGGCGTAAGTACAATGCATTCTACGTTAATTACCGCAAACTTCTATATAACAAACCTTCGAAATACGTAATCTTTTTTCATTGCCTGCTTAGGAAAAATATTTAAAATCTATCTATTGGTTTTTTCTATGTTAAATGTTTAGTATTTTTGTATAATAAAAAAGTGGAGCCATATTTTTTTGACAACCCAGCGTCACGATGTTATTAAAGGCTTTACTAGCTTCAGTAACAAAACATCGTGAAATTTACGAAGTAGTAATTTACAGAAAGTTAATCTGTATTAATTTTTTACGTAAATTTGTATTGAAATGAAGTTTCATTTATAAAATTTCCACCTTTTGAGCACAACTTTTAACATTTTGATTGAGAAAAGATTTCACGGTAATTTCAGTGAATTTTATTGAGAAAAAGACTATTCTTTATGAAATTACAATTTTCAGAGTGATTGTGTGTCGAGATGTTGATAAGTCCAAGTCCAAGCTCGAATGAAAAATAGTAATTTAAAAGAGCCGAGAGTTTATACACTACACTGTTTATAAACTGTTTTATTTCGGTTGTATGCCAATGCTTCTTTGTTTTATTTAATTTATTGCTGCTTCTAGTAGATAATTTTATTAATAATTACTTTTATTCAATTTTTGAAAACAATAAAGCAAATATTTTGAATTTTCAACTTAAAGTTAGCGGTGAAATGTAACTAGCGTTAAATTTAAGGTAACGGATGGTATTTGGCCACAGAATTGTGAAAATCGGCCACAGAATATTTAATTTTGGCTACAGATTTGTATTGCCCACAGATTTTGGAAAATTGGCACAGAATTTTTGCATCTCCATATTTTGCTAATCTTTTCATTTTTTCTTTTAGGTATGTCTTTTTCGTGAAGTTATTGGTCAAAGAAAGGATAATCTAGCTCTCGTCTATGCGCAATTGGTCAAGTTTGAGCAGAACGCAAACTTCAGCAGTGGAAGGATAGTGAACACAGCATTTGGTCGACAAATCACTGCATCTGTGGAGTTATTCTTAAGAGCTTGCTTTGAAGTACACCCATCTTTTTTCAGGAAGAGCAAGCAAATGTTCGCAAGCATAATTCTGGAGAATAACGGATGCGCCGTATCAAGTAGGAAGGGATGTGCCTGTCCTGCCAAGCTCAGAATTGATGGCCAAGCGACAGCCAAGAGATTCTTGTCGAAACAACAAGGCAACACTCTAACCACGAATCTTCATCGCCAGATGTTCTCTCACCAAAAGTCAAACAGATAGTGCGTCAGAAAGCGAAAAGAAGGCAAGACAGCTAAGCCTCATTCAGCATGAAATAACTGTAAGTAATTTTTTTTATAGTACTGACGTTGTTCATTACCGATTCATCTGCACTTTAGTCGATGGATTGTATACAGTCAGTGCCCGCTTACGCAAATCCAGAACTTCATGAGCTACCAAAAGAGGAGACACCACCGACACTTCCCGAGGGAGCAAGCATCAAAGTTTTGGTGCCTGAGGACAAAAATGATATACGTTCCGAGCTTTCAAGAAGGAAAGTTTCGATGCATGAGTTTCGTTTGTGTGAGACTAAAAAGTTGAATAGGTTCCAGAGCGATTTGCGGTTCATCAACGTCGACTCCACCTACAAGCTTAATTGAAATGGATATCCTGTGATGGTGGGCTTTAATTTCCATCCCGTTATTGTGTTGATCGAGCATGTGTTTATAGGTAGCAGCCTTTTCTGATGCAAACAAGACTTTCTTCCATACACATGTCCTCACAGCACGCTTTGCAAGCTTTTTTTCTTCGTCCTTTTTACCAGCGGCCGAAAGAATGATCGAAAACTACAGCAAGTGTCCAGATTACCAGGTAGTTATTGACTTTCCTGCCATGTTGGTTGTACCGTATAATTTGCTTTCAGAACGTTGCTATACCGTGACGCCCATATGCTAAGAGAAAACGTCGTCTACTTTACTGAAGCAACAATGTCTTTGTGATGCCGTCTGCAGAGGTTACCGAGCAAAATATCGTCCAGCACTATGACCTATATCGGCGGTTCTACTTGTAAGCTGGGAACATTATTTGGTAAGGGTTTCCTATTTGTTTCATTTGTTCATCATATAGCACAAGTTTGGAGCAAGCTTCTCTACATCATCAGTCCTTAATCTATCCGGCATCGCTACTTCGTGTTTTGTCGTGTGAAGAAGGGTTTCTGTAAGCACGCACTTCTGGTCATGAAAGAAGGAAGAAACGAATTTTGAGTTTACCACAGCTGATTTCTTAGAGAAAGAAAGAGAGTGAGGCCGAGTCAAGAAGAACTCATCAAGTGTTGTTATATTGTTTTGTGTGAGGAATTAAGCCTGAAGTTTCACCATTATCAGATAATCAATTTTAAGATCGAAATGATAAATATATTTTTACAAAGGTTCAAATCGAATTCCGCCCTCAAAATTTATATTTTTGTTTTTCTTTAAAGTTTTGTAATGTTTAATGTTTTGAAATTTTTTTACTAGCGTGTAGCCTTGGTTCTTGGTTTTTTTACGAATTATTAAACTCTGCTGAACGGTTTTACGAATATGGAGATTAAAATTTTTAAAACTTGGCGTTTTTTAAATTTTATAAATTTAAGAAAACTGTAGCAAAAATTCTAAGAAAAAAGGCAATGTAAAATTTGAGAGCGGAACTTATTATTTGTGGTTGAAATTTGAGGGCTCAATTCAGTTTGAGCCTTTTCAAAATAACTGGACCTACGACTCCTGCTATATAAACATATTTTTTATCTGGTACAATTTGTATAATGTTGTTTTAGTTGCAGTAGTAGACTTGTTGAATAAAGCATTTACCCATCTATTTGTTTTTTTAAATAAATTTTATGTTGTTGACAAGTGCATCCAAAGTTTCCAGTACATCAGTTAGGTTCCAATGTTGTGGTAGCAGCTGATTGCATCATTAACAGCCAGCCTGTTCTGGTTTCCAATAATAGTAGCTAGCTAGCCCAAACATGGGCAATACGTCTCTAGGACTAAAACCTGTTGATGGTATATATTCTGGTGTGTTCAAGTGCTGAACAGGGGGATAGAGGGAACAAATTAATTACCCTTTTGTTAATTGGATTCATCTTCTGCTAACAGAAACATTTTCACCTAAAATGAGGAAATAGCTTCATTTCTTGCGTAATCATAATGAGTTGATAATTTTTATAGACATGGTTTTTATTACAGTCACGCAGTGTGACTCAAACTGACTTTTCAAATACTCCTAGAAGACAACTCCAATCCAAAGTCACTTTCCTTAAAAATTATTGCAAAAAGCGGTTTATTTAAATATTTATGGTCAAACTAGGAAAATTGAAACATTGTAATACAGTCAAGTCTCGATTTAACGAACCCCTCGGGACCGCAAATAATGTTCGTTAAATCGAAAGTTTCGTTAAATGGAGAGCTTATTTTAATATTTTATTTAATCGCTGGCCAAATAGGCACCGAAAAAGTTCGTTAAATCGAGGGTTCAAGCAATCGAGACTTGACTGTAGTCTGAAATCACTTTCAGAACTTACGTTATTCTAGAAACTCTAATTTATATAATTATATATAGGTACAGTCAAACTCGTTTGCAGTGACCATGGGGACCGAAAACATTCGCACTCTATCGGGACCCGCACTATCGAGACTTAAAGACTTTGACCGAATGGGTCGAACTCAAAGTCGCACTATATCGGGATCGCACTATGACGAGGTTTGACTGTATAGGTATATATAATTTAAATCGAAAATTCGCGCCCTCACCTAGGTTGTCTTCAGATCTATGTCTTCAGATCGACCTTTTCGCTTTTTTTTTAGAAGCTCTATAGAAACAGACCAAGAAAATGTTAAAATAAATGTTCAAACCAGGCAAACCAACGACTACCTAGGCCACAATTTGTTGAGAATTTGACCAGATGAGGAAATGTCATTAAAAATGTCGAATTATGCCAATCTGAGGCTTTAGAATCGAGTAAACATGAAAAACTATTATCAGCCTCATGTATCAGGTACAGGGATTTCTTGTCCGAATTCTCGAGAGAGGAGGCCACGCACTTTTAGGTTTACCTTAATGCAGTTTTATACTAAAATTAGAGATAGAAAGATGGTACCCAACGGGATTCCGGGACGGGATTTTCGACCTAGATTGAAACCGGGACAGGGACCGGGATTTTGTGGACCTAACCAACGGGATCTGTACGATCCCGGTAAAATGACCGGGATTTTAGTCTTTTATTCGTGACGTATGACTACAGAAGGAGCAATTTACTCCTGAAAAGGCTGAAATGCTCATATTTCCTAACAAAGCTCTTGCTGCAGATAAACTATTGCTATTGAAAATATTGTCGTTATTGTATTTTTGGTTTTTATTATGAGCGCGTTATCAATAAAAACGAGGAACCAGTGAAGTTGTTAATTTGACTTTTTTTGTTGGCAAATTAGGCAAAACCGACCGATTTTCGAAATTCACCCGGCGGGATACCGGGACGGGATTTTAATACCATCCACCGACGGGATCCCGGCCGGGATCTCGTCCCGGTTCGGTCTCTACTCAAAATGACGCTAGTACGCAGGCCTACATTTTAAGAGTAGGGTTGTGTATAAAAAAGGACCAAACTATTATGAGGCCTTCGTGATCAAAAATGCATATACCGTGAAACCTCTCATTGTCGTAACAACCACCATAAAAAGCAATTTGCACAATTGTAGCCATTTTTCCGAAAAACTCTTAAATTTGATTGTTATTCTTGTCGATCAACAAAATCTTGCAACATTTTACTATTTTTCTGCTGGAAAGTTCCTTACAATCCGTTTCAGCGTGCCTCAGATAGATGCTAATCATCTCCGGTCTCGTTTCTCATGTGGGGCGGACCCGTGATCAAGACGAATTAAGGATAAGATCCTCAATGAAGCGCACAGAGAATCAGAGATATCAAGATGTTGTCATGTTGATGGATTGATTTGTTTGGAATAAAGTTCAAATATTTACTTTGTTTAATTGTTTGATTAGACCGATACGAATAAGTCTGATATGGTTTTAAATATCGAATCGAATATTCGAAAATTTCGAATATCAAATGTCGAACAGTCGAATATTCGAAAATATCGAATCGAATATTCGAAAATTTCGAATATCAAATGTCAATGTCGAATATTCGAAAATATCGAATCGAATATTCGAAAATCTCTTGATATCGAACATCGATCGAATCGAATATTCGGACTGAATATCAGGTCGAATGTCGAATATTCGAAATATTGAATCGAATATTCGAAAATTTCGAATATCGAATATCGAATCGAATCGAATATTCGAAAATTTCGAATGAATTGACAACCCTACTAGATGATTGGGAAGGTTGAAATATGTTCGATGGATGCGCTCACTGCATTTTCTTTTTATTAAGTTCAAGGTAACTGCAAGTAAGTATAGGTACCGATACAGGTAAATAGCGAAACCCGGCAGAAAAAGAGCTATCTGTTGCAGGAAAAGAGTAAAAATACATTTTTGGGCGTTTTGAAAAGCCGAGTGAACATACCCCTTTAATAGGCAAAAATTATTATTTGTAAATACGATTTGTCTATAAATCGTTGTCTACCGTATATTCTCTAATAAAGGCCCCCGTCAATGACCTATATCTCAGCCCCAAAAATAATTTTGCAAATCTGTTTTCGGGTTGTCTTAGTTAGCACGAGTTTACCTAATTCCACTTTTGGTTGAGCACCCAAAATCTCAAAATCTCCGAAAACTTTCTTATTGGCTCCTAGCCAGTGGGGATCATGGATGTTCTTCCTTTTCCTACAAAAATTTGAGTACAGGTGTCGACCCAAATTTTTTCCGATTTTTTTAGGGTTGAAAAATAAAGGCCCGAGGGCCTTTAATAGAGAATGTACAGTATATTGACAACGTGCAATATAACCCGGTTAGTAAAAGTTAGTCTGTTTTCTCGAAATAACTAATAACCTTTGCAACCAATTTAGTCAGCTAACTTATTTCTCTTATCAAAATTTAGATAAAAATAAAAGTGCAGGTGAGTAAACAACTATATCATAAATTCTGCTAATACCTTTGTCTCGTGCGCAAAATATCTCAGTTTGCAGACTATAGTATTTTCAAATAATTAAAACTTTTCTTATGAAAGTGCTTTAGATATTACCCAGATCATGAGTATATAAACTCAACAATTTTACAGACATTTCAATCAATTGCTCTTACTCAGGCTCATTATTACTATTTTTCTAAAAAGTGTGCTGCTTTAAAGTATGCACCCATTTGCGAATTAAACCTGCCTCTTTTTTTTATTGAATATTTTTTGTGAATTTTTGGAGAATCACTACCAACGATGTGAAACCTACGGCTGTGAAACGGTAAAATACGTATTTTTCGAAAAAATACCGCTTCAATGTTAAGTATGTTATTGCTTATTAGAAATTGCGTAAATAAGTTGCTCTCGTATACATTTTATGCTGTCACTTCTTTGGTTTGCAAAATTGACAAAAGCTCTGGGGCCTATTTCACTATTTGAATAGTGGAAAAATTGTCCATGGAAAATTGGAAAATGGAAAGTGGAAAATGGAAAATACCAAAGTCCTGTTTCACTAACTGAAAAGTGGAAATGGAAAGTGAAAAATGGAAAGTGGAAATTTTCCACTCTGTTTCACTAACATATTTTCAATTTTCCATGGAAAATGGAAAATTTTCCACTTTTCTAAAGCTCTATCTAGCAGTTTTACACGTTTAGACGCTAAAAATACAGTTACAAAAATAGGTGTCTAATTAGTTGCATAATTGAGCTGGCACAACAAGCACGTGTTTTTATCTTTGTATTTTACATAAATAATAATTACTTTTTAAAGCTACTCTTCTAGAGCTACCCATCCACTCAACATCCTCACACATTGAGAACAACAAGTTTATTCAGCGCATCCACAATAAGCCTCAAACAGTGAAATAGGGAAATAGGAAAAGTCATGAAAAATTCCAAAAAAAATTGTAGACCATAGCCTTAGTCATCAATTTTCCATGGAAAATTTTCCAATTTTCAATTTTCCACTCCATTTTCCACTATTCAAATAGTGAAATAGGCCCCTGGTAAGATATCTATGGAAAAAATAAAGAGTTGCTCATATTTTTAAATTTTGAATTTACCCGAAATTTTTGAAAAAAAAAATCTTGACAGGTGCACTTTCAAGCCTTGCACTTTAGAAAAAATATTTTTAGAAAAGTATTGACATGCCCTTTAAAACTAGGCCATATCATACTGTTCTATACAGATTTTCTTCTGAAATGCTTGTTGGGAAAAACTGCAATTTTCCGTGATTTTGTTGTGTGCATATAGCAGAAGCAGCACTACTGTTCATCTTCTTTGGTTGGGCAAGCAAAGGTTTAAAATGTCAATAACATGTGTGTGTGTGTGTATCTTTACAGTGGGGGCAGGCAAAGGGCATCCCTGCTGTGGGGCACGCCTGCTCCATCCCCTCCCCACCATCATGCCTAGTGCTGCAATAGCAGCCAAACAACCACTTACAGGCAATGTGGATGGATGGATGTACATGCCTCTTCCACAATTTTGTATTTCTTTGTATAGGACAGCATTGATTGCCTATTTTTCTTTTTCTCCTCTTGACTGGCAGTCTTGATTTGTTGTTGTATAGGCACAAAAGGTGAGATGTCTTCTCATTTGAGCTAGCACCACCCATCTTGTTGAATATGGATGGATGTGCTAGCTTGCTTCACTTACCAGCGCTTGCCTTGTCTGGCAAACTGGTGTAAAAGTCCAAGCAAACGCACGCACGCCCTAGATTTTGTTTATGATTTTGGGCGTCCCATCTACCTTGCTTTTTACTTCAACATTTTTCTGCATCATTCACGCACTTTTCTGTTTATAAAGGTGGATTTATAAGTGTGGATTCGAAGTTTTGCTGCAGAAATGTTGTTCAGATTGAATATTATCGTTTGAGGAGCTATTGCTGTTCAACTATTAATTTTTTTGATTGGGGTTTTATTATTTTGTCCTTAACAATACTATTGTTTGTAAAAAAGTATAGTTACCATGTGACCGAAAAGTTCCCGGACAAAGTTTAAAGCCAATTTTTTCAGTAAAATAAGAACATAAATGCATTTTTTGGTATCATGGGAAAGCCCTTGTTCTCCTCTCTTGAATAGTGTATCGCTTGTCGTTTTATGTCAATAAATTCCATGCTTTAGAATGTCCGATCTGAGCGGGCATTGTGCGACTTTGGGAAGAAGCCATCAAGCGATTTCGTGAAACAGCTGCTCTGTCTTCATTGCGGCCTGTTTCACGAAATCGCTTGATGGCATCCGAAACTGTTTGCTTTGGAACATTCATATCACGAGCGATCTCACTTTGCTTCTTCCCTTCTTCCCAAAGTCGCACAATGCCTGCTCTCAGATCGGACATTCTAAAGCATGGAATTTATTGACATAAAACGACAAGCGATACACTATTCAAGAGAGGAGAACAAGGGCTTTCCCATGATACCAAAAAATGCATTTATGTTCTTATTTTACTGAAAAAATTGGCTTTAAACTTTGTCCGGGAACTTTTCGGTCACATGGTATTTATCCTGTGGCATTAATTTAAAGTTTTAAATTTCTTTAGATCAAAGTGTGAAGTCTTTCTTTTAGCAATTTCATGAGATTTACTAAACTATGTTGCCAAAAAAACTATGTTTGTGGGATTTTTCCATTTCGACATGTAAAAAAATATACTGGTTTAGATATTTTCTTTTTTAACTTTTTAAAATTTTTTTTATAAAAGGTTATTGAACAACACCATTTCAGAGTGCTCAATTTGTAGCCTTTTTTCACAAATTTACAAAGCTCTGTAACAAATTCACTTTTATGAACAACACTGCCATTACTTTTAGTCTTTGCCTTTTGTCTCTGAACATATAAGTTGTAAAACATGTGGTAGGTTGTAGTAGCATTGTCAAACTAAATAACACAGGGTTTTGTTGACTGTTTACAGTTCTCCCACCCCAATAATTGTTGTGTTATTGTGCATTTTATTGAAGTCAGTCACTACATTTCCATCGATATTTAGCCCAAAATTAAATTTTGTTTATTTGACAACTGTATAAACAAGTTGTTTGTCGCTGCTCTTGTTTACCAAGGTAATCAACAACTGCATTTGTTGGTCAACTCCTGGCCAAAGATCTATCTAGCATTAATTCACACCCCTTTCGCCTATGGTAGGCCGACGGCTTAGCAGGCAAATGAGGGTGGTGTATGGCACACAGCCAGCCCCTTTATCTCTCTGTAACACACATTTACTCACAAAAATACAGGGTGAGAAACAAAAATAATGAATTTTTGAAACTTATATTTGTATTACTTTCTACAAATTTGATTATTGATTTTATAAAAATTTCGAAGCTGCTGTAGTACAAATGTGGTAAAATTGATCTTGAATTTTTGGAAAACTAAGTTATTAGTTTTGCATATATCAATAGTTAGAACGCTGGAAAATTTGGAAGGCATCCAAAAGTGGGGCTAGTCGCCTCAGCCGATTTTCGGACGATTTTAGACGCATAGCCGCAGCAAACTTTTTCAAATATCCGAAAATTACTTGAGCTTTTTAGATTCCATTTTAGATTAGGCCACTCGGTTACTGTGGTAAAACAATAAATTCTACGCTGAGTCTTGATTATTTTTGTTGAGTCACCCTGTAACAGTAGAAGCAATTAAAGGGAAGGCAGCTCTCCCGCCTGTTTCAAATATCTTCTGGTGCTCCAAGGCTGTATGCCCTCCCCTCCTCCTTTGTTTATATGCATATTGGCGGGAATTGGTGGTGCTGGTGACTGCTGCATGGACACACAGGGGCACCCAGCATCGGCCTTGGGGAAGACAGAGGGTTTTGCTTTAATCGCCTTTTCCTTCTCCCCTCCACTCCTCCTTCCTTCTAGATTATTTCGTCATTTGGGAGTGCAGCAGCATTTTGAATCAATAAATTCTCGTCATTCATTAGTGTGGGGTGGTTGAGGTTAGCTGGGGTTAGTTAGCGATTACTATGCAATAACCACCTATTGCTCTTTTGTTTGTGTGAGTCATTTGGTTTAGTTGATTTGTGCTGGTGGTATTACTTGGAATTTCAGTGTGTTTGTATATATGGATTGGTCATTTAGCTGTCTGGTCTGCTGAAGGAATGGATCTGGTTAGAGGCCAAACTGCTACATTCTTGCCGGGATAGGAGGGCAAAAGAATGTAGTTTGGCCACTGGCTTGTTTGTTACATATTTTAGTTAAAAATTTCCCCTACAGTTAACTATTTTCAAATTTGTTTTGCTTTTTAACCCCAACATTGTTTATTTTTAAAACGTATGACCACTCATTGTGTAGAGTTTGGAAAGAGCTACAAAATGAGTGGTCGTACGTTTCAAAAGATAAACAATATTAGTGTTAAAAAAGCAAAACAAATTTGAAAATGATTAACTGTAGGGGAAGCCGTTTAATAGAGGTTTTACGGTAGTGTACATTTTACACGGGTTTATATTTTATTTTCGACTATTGCGAAAGAGGAGATTTTGGTCAAGTTAAGCCTCAATTTAACGACCATCTAAATTCACCGCTGGTCTTGTTTTTGTTGCAGACAATGGACTTATGTATAGTATAACAAATAAAAACTAAAGCCATACTTTCTAGCAGCCACCTACTGCTACTATTTAAAAATTATCACTTTTTTGAAGCTTTAACAGTTTTTAATCCTAAAATACCAATTTATCATCAAGTGACTTGCACTTTTCCCTGCCTTTGATTTCTTTTCTTCTTTCAAAGCAATAACTCCTAAAGAAGATGCACACACACATTTGGTGTTGGCATTCTGCAAACACACACACACACAGATCAGCACCTCCTACATAATACACACCAACTAAAGTCACTTGTTTCCCACTTTTGTGTGGAGGAGGAGGGTGTGTGAGTGGAATGCAATAGTGGTTTTAGTGAATTTGAATTATAGTCTCTCACATTTCTTATCCCTCCTTACTATTTGATTTAGTCTGCTGGTTGGGTGGCCGACTAACCATTAGTCCATTTCTCAAGATCCATTTACCCCCCTCTATTTCTAAAATGGTTGATGTTGTTGTTGTGTTTAAGAAGAAATGGTCCTGATACACATCTCCTCTTCTCCAATACTGCTGTTGTTGTTTACATTTGTCTTGTGCTCGTGGTGGATATTAAAAACGACAATGATGGAAGTAGCAGTAATGAGCAGATCTCGACTGTCTTGCATTATTGTCTTTTTTCTTTTTCTTTATTTTTGTTCTTAAAAACTAAGTATATTATATATATTGTTTACTCTTTTTTCCTTTTTAATAATCGCAATTTTTGTTTGCCTACTCAAAAAATGTTAGTAAACTGATTTCCTGCTCTTCATAATTCGTATGATATAATTTACATGGAATAGGATTTTTTTCAACTGATCCTTATTTTGGTCTTATTGTTTTTGTTTAGGAATGCGTCGAAATTTCGATTTTCGGTACTTTTTCTCTTTCATTTTACGAATTTGAAAATCTCTGAGTTTCGATTTTTTTCCTAGTTTGGACGCATCCTGTCGTTTAAAATATCTAAATCTTAAAATTGTAAAACATGACCAGTTAAAATAAAGCCAACATTCAGAGCTACATTTTAGGTAGTCTTCCTTTTTTTTGCTGACAAAACTGAACTAGACAAAATTCTCCTAAATTTTTCTCTCAAAAAAAAACATCTAAAACACCAAAAAATTTCTCAACTGTCTATTTCGCTTTCTTATCATCCAATAAACTCGCATCAACTGTTATTTGCTGCAGTTAAAACCGTCAAAAACGAGAGCGTTGATAAGAAGTAGTCTAGTAGGACATTAATAGTCCTTTCCACTCAACTGCCGCTTACCTGCCCCCTCTAAATTCATAAAGTTAAGGAGGAAGGAGGGAATATGCGGTGTCACTCCGTTCCCAACTCTTTGCTCCACAACAAAAAGGAGGAAGAAAGGAACGTTTTAGTGGTTGAAAGACACCACCAACAAAAAAACAACATTTTCGCGCAATTTTCTTTTTTTTCTTTAAGGAGGGGAATGTGTTCCCCCTCACCCCCGTTCCCTGGGCACAGATAGCCACCTCCCCTTGTTGATGTGTTCTTTTGCTTTGACCTTGTTTCCCGCTCCCCATCAGTCAGGTGGAAGAACTACCCCGGCACCCCCATCCTCCACAGGCTATTTAGGTCAGCAACACACTTTGCTGGCATGTTTTTTGGTTTTGGTATTCACACACCGTTCCTCTGCTTAAGAAGGTGGAATTCTTAAATATTTACTCAGACTATATGGAGATGAAAATGGTTTAAAACTTGTTTTTTTAAGAAAATACTTGTGGTAATATATTTTTGACTGGTTTTTGATTTTCTCTAATAGAAACACATCTCAATTCAAAATCGTGTTTTTAGCATTGTGTTTTCCTCCTCCTTTTGCAAACTATTCTCTGGCATGTTACCATCCTTTTTTTAGACCAACTCACTGTCTTAAAATTGAGTGGTAACTTTCTTGAGAGCAGTCTGCAAAAAGTAGGTCAAAAACGTAACGCAAAGCCACAGACACGATTTTGAATCGGGGATAGGCTTCTATTACAGAAAATAGAGTAGTTACCATGTGACCGATAAGTTCCACGAAAAGTTTAAAGCCAATTTTTTCAGTAAAATAAGAACATAAATGCATTTTTGGTATCATCAGAAAGCCCTTGTTCTCCTCTCTTGAATAGTGTATCGCTTGTCGTTTTATGTCAATAAATTCCATGCTTTAGAATGTCCGATCTGAGAGCAGGCATTGTGCGACTTTGGGAAGAAGGGAAGAAGCAAAGTGAGATCGCTCGTGATATGAATGTTCCAAAGCAAACAGTTTCGGATGGAGTGGTTGCTGTAGCTGGTCGCCCACTTCTTGCTCTGTCTTCATTGCGGCCTGTTTCACGAAATCGCTTGATGGCATCCGAAACTGTTTGCTTTGGAACATTCATATCACTTTGCTTCTTCCCTTCTTCCAAAGTCGCACAATGCCTGCTCTCAGATCGGACATTCTAAAGCATGGAATTTATTGACATAAAACGACAAGCGATACACTATTCAAGAGAGAAGAACAAGGGCTTTCTGATGATACAAAAATGCATTTATGTTCTTATTTTACTAAATTTTAATTTAATTTAATTTTTATTTTAATCACATTTCTAAAAGCTTTGTTCATTTTTATCTCCAAAGTTTAGTTTTTTATATAAAAAACCGCGTGACCTAAGAATTTATGGAATCCACATACAAAATATCTTTTTGTCAACAATATTGTTATTTTTGGGGTGAGATTAGAACAGCACGTTGTCGCACAAAGGTGAAAAAGAGTGAGTTAGTGCACCACTTTCAAGCAACAAGAGCTCCTAGAGAGTGCAATGATCAGTGGTGCTCTGCAGCTAACTTCTATTTACTGCTGCATCACACTAGCTGCAGCTAAACCCCTCCTTCAGACTCTTTCTCGTATATTCCGGTCAATCTTTTTTGTTATTTTGCAATAAGAACATTCGTAATTGCATGAAAGGCAATTTTGTCATGTGCTCTCGAAATGTTTTTGCTTTTTTCTTAAAAGTTGTTTGAAATAAAAAATAAACTCGAATAATTTAAAATATATTTTTCAATACATTCGACAACCCTAATTATTGTTACAAATCTATAAAATAAGTCCCTTGTGTTGAAACCCTATTAAAAATTTCTGAAAAAGAATTTTTAGTGGCGCCAGAAATTGGCTCACTTTTCAGCCTATCTTTTTCGATAAATGCACTAAAAGAGTCCAAAAAACTTTATTTATATTTTTCGAAAAGATTTTATATTTCTCTCTTGAACAACAACGAGAACAACATGTTTGTGTGTTTCGTTTAAAAGTGCAAAAAAAGACGAAATTTGTTTTTCAACCACACTTATTTCCTGCTTTTATTTTGTTGTTGTTATTGTGGAGGTTGTAGTTGTTTCACAAGTAGCCGGCATACTAGCTTAATTAAGCCAAGAACAACATAGGCATGTGGCCCCCAGTCTCAGTACTTGTTGTCCGCACTAAGAGTAGTAGTCAGCCGCTACTCGTGCCTCTTGTGATATTTCCCGGTAAACCACGTGAATAGTGCGTCCGCCCCTTGCTTTGGCTATAAGGCTGGCGGCCGCACATTTTTTAGTTTCTGCCTTGTTTATTTGGATGTTTTTTGTGTTCGTCTCTTTGTTGGGCAATTATGTTGACTACATATTTCGTTATCACCTCTTTTCTTCCCTTATTTCATATATTTCTATGTGGAAGGAGTAAAACAGTAATGGAGCAAAGATTTCAGTGGTAATACCACTTCTTTCATTATTTTCTTCCTTGTTTTTTCAAATTATTCTTTCCTTATCACCACCACCATTCTGCTCATAACCTTATGCAAGGGCTGGGAAGGAAGAAACCTTGAACTCATTCAGCCGGGGTGAGCCCCATTGCCCTTTGCCTCCTCTTTTAATCAGCTGATTTCGTGCCTTATGTCAATGCACGTAATTGAAATGAGACATTTTTTATTGAGCTGAAAGAGAAAATATTTTTTGTTTTGCCGGCAAATGAGATGATAAAACTAGACTTTGCTCTTTTATGTCTTTTTATAGATTTTAATTAAAGGAATATATAAGTTGGTGTAGTCTTTATAGAATGTGTTAAGAGGACATGACATCAAAGGACATCAAATAGAAACACAGTGAGTGCTGACCCAAATAACCTTTATTATGATTTGTTCTTCATTTTCTGCTTGAATGTGATATATGATGCAATTTTCTTCATCTGTTGTTATTATTTCTGCTTTTATTGACGAGAGTCCCCAAGACAGAGATTGCCTTATCACTACCGCCACCAGTATCCATCCTGCGGAAGAAGAGTGTTTTCTGCTCTTGAGGTTAGTCATACGCCAGTCAGTCCGCCCGCACACTGAAATAAATATATATATGCTGTATTGGTAATCAACGATTGCTTTAGCGAGTGACTAAAACATTGTTTGTTTACATTATTACACATATGTTGTTGTTGTCTACCACCAAACAAGTTTTCTTTAAGATTTCCGAGTGCATTTTTCGCAAAAGATACCTTCTAAAAAACTACTGCTTCCTTAGCTTCACTGAACCAACCAAAACTTTGGCGAAAAAACTGAAAAATAAGTGAAAATTAATAGTGTGATCGGCCGATTTTGTTTATAGAAAAAAGCACCTAACTGTCGTCCAATTTCCCCTCCTTCTCTAAACATCAATATATTTCATGTTTTTAGTGCAAGCAATCAATACCTATAGATCCTCATGGCTCTAAAATTCATTCGAAATTCATTCACGCGATCGCCTTGCTGCCTTTCCTGCCAAAACATTTCTAAAAAATAAATTTATTAGTCCACTTCACTTTCTTGAAAACGCTATTGAAAATATATTTTAAGAATCTCGCATTTCTTTTATTTGTTAAAAATGTTGTCATAATTTTAAAAAAAGTTTAATTTTTACAATTAAGGTTTCAAAAAACAGCTGAAAATGTTTTCTTGTTGCCCTACTTTTTATTGGTTTGTATTGACGCACTTGTGGTGCTGGTATTTATTTTCCACAAACCACTTGTTGATAAGAACAAAGATTCTTCCTTTCAAGTATTTCTTGAAAGTGCTCTTAATTTCACAACAACAACGATGATGAAACCAATTCAGAGCGCCAATTTGAAACATAATTTTCTTTTCTTTCTTTACAATTCAAATTGGGCTTGCTTTTGGTCTTTTCTCGTTCACAACAAGCACCAAAAAATATTCTTGTTGTTGTTATTCTACTGAAATACAAACAAAAACAGTTAGCAGAAAAGCATACGACCCTTCTTTTTTTGCTTTTCCAAATGTGAGCGCTTGTATTGATTCGATTCATCCAAGTATAAATAGGGCTATGGCACAGCTGCACTTTCAGTCCTTCTCTTTGCCTCAAAAAGAAAGCTCTTTGGAAAGATCATAAAACAAGGGAAATAGAGCTGAGAATAGCTGGTGATAAACGATTGCTTTGCCACAAGCTTTGCTCTGTCCTCCAAGTCAAACTATAGCTAGCTTTGTTGCCTTGTTGCTGAAGGGTGGCTATAAAACACAAAGAATGCTTTCTAGTTTTTAGACAGTTTCCATTGCTCTACTCATTTCTCTTCAATGGTAAGAGCATTTTTTTCATTTTTTGTTCATTCTAATCTTCAGTACAAACGCATTTCTGAATGAAATTTAGCCTGCTTTCACGTTTCATTGCAATGTGTATATTTTTTCATTCTGCATTATTATCTCGATTATGTGTATGCAAAACATTATGTTCATTCAATTTTGACGGTTTTTTCATTTTCTATTTCCGAGTAAAAAAATTTGGTCGCGGACCCATTTTCTCTTCAATTCCGATTTCACCTTAACCCAAAAATATATTTTGAACTCTGAAGTTTAATTTGACTTCCAAGCAAAAAATCTCATTTTGGCCACTCCCAAAGTTTTGTCATATTTTGGGGATTATCAAAATTGTGCTAGGAAGAGCTGTATATTGCAGTAGCAGGAGTAGCATCAATAAGCACAACCGCCTACACTTTGTTTTTTTTCCAGTTCGCCCTCTTTCAAATGTTTATGTAAATGAAGTGTTTGGAATGTGTGTACATTCATCTTTAAAAACTGTTTTATTTTGGCCAAACCTACTATTATATATATATGTATATATATAATATAGGAGGGGGTAGGAGGAAAAGTATTCGTGAACACAAAGAAGATTGCCTTCTCCTCCTCCTCTTTTTTTTCTGTATTGCAACATCCGACTAATCATCGGTTTTTGTTGTTCGGTATGAAAGTTTTTCCCCACAAAATTGGCTGCGTTTTTGTTCTTTTCTCCTTTGTTTTGTTGTCCAGCACAAAGGAAATCATGAGTGTTTGAGAACTTAACTTAACTGTAACACCTATCAGCAGTAAGTATGCCAATTTCTCAAGAAAAGAGCACGTCAGACTCTCAAATAGAAACATCTGCACTCCTTTATCAGATGCTATGACGTGCGCCACCACCAGCCATTAAATACCTTGAAAGAGAAAGCCACTAAAATAAATATAATTTAGACGAGGTATGGGAGACACACACAGCTTTTTTTTAATAGTCTATATTTGTAGCTCACTTCATTTGCGTCAACTTTGCGTTTCATTTATTCATTAGTGCCAATTTTGCTAGAAAGTCTGACTTTTTATTTAGGCAAAAGTATTTTGGTATCGCAATTTCGATTCCGCCCCCTGATTTTTCAGTCATTTTTTAATTTATAGTGTTTTCTATAGGCACATCGGCGTCTTACAACACAAAAACAACAACAATTACAGATGCAACCGCAAGAGATTGGACAGCGCGCAAGTGGACAGCTGTGAAAGAGTGGTTTAGCAAGGAATATGTCGATGAGCAAGGAATACCGTGTTTCCTCTAATAAGCGACCATGCTCTAATAAGCGCCAACCCTCAATTTTGAAGATCTTTATCTCAGCCAAGAAGGAATATTTTGCAAAGCTTTTTAATGCATTTTCTTAACTCCCACGAGTTCTACCGATTCCGCTTTTTATATTTTGAAATTTCATTCAAAAATCTTGAGATCGACCCCAAAATTTTCTGTTTTTTGGGTGTTTGAAAAATAAGCGCCCATGGGCTCTTATTAGAGTAAATACGGTATGTCTTTTTTTTAAGTGTTTTGAACCCAATTTGTCTTTAGGAAACACTAAAAACAAAGAAGAATTAAAAAAATGTGTTTTGTTCAAAATTAGTCGCCAGATTTCAGCCATTAGTCGCTAAATTTCCTAATTTAAAGGCAAATTTGAATTAGTCGCCGGAATTAAGTAATTTGTTGCTATATTTCAGTCATTGGTCGCTATATTTCAATTTGATCCCATTCCAAGTATGTGAAGAATTATGTTTGACCTTTTATGTAGAATTCAACGTACGTGCAAAATATTTTTTTTTATAAAAAATCACAGGTTTCATTCTAATCCCGAGTATACCCTTTTTCAGTTTGCATAGCATTTACCTTGCAAAAGTGTTTATATTTGTTAGTTAGCCTACCCTGCAAAGCAAAATAGGCTAAGGCACTTAATAAGTTAATGCTGCACTTCTCCACCCACTAGACTAGACCAAATCAGCTGAGCAATCAAGACTTTTCTTTGCTATTAACCCCCTCCCCCACCCAGTCATGCACAAAAGAAAGAGAGGCATTTAAGAGAAGGTGTGTGTGACTGGGGGCAGGGCAGGAAGTAGTAGTAATATATGGCTGGATTGCACCTTGGTGCTGCTCCCCTTTGTCAGGGGGGGGGGCGGTGGCAGCCACGACAGTCATAGTTCAGCGCTGTTGTGATTTCACAAGAAAAGACAAAGTGTTGTTGAGGAACGGAGTTTATAAGGGGTGGGACACGTCACACACACACAACCCTCTTTTTTGTCCTCACTACCTTCCCTCATTTTGGCTAGTGATTGGCGGGGAATTCGCTTCTCTCACCCAAAGATTTATTACCATTGATTTTTTGTGGTAGTACTAAAAAACATGTCTGGAAAAAGGTTTCTTTTTTTGGTATGGCTAGACAAAGACAATTAGTTAGGTGTTTATGTGTCTGGAGGTACAATTTTTTTTCTGTCAGCTGGTTTTTGCTTGAAGCTTAGCCTGTTATATAAAGCATGCTTTTTGAAATTATGAAAAAAATCAGTCAGCACGTGGTGTTTTTCGCCCAAAATAATTTTCTGCTTAATTGAGTTATTTTCGTATTTTTGTGCTTTTTGCTTATTCACTTCATTTTTGAACTCGATTATTTTTTTAACAAACCCGAATTTTGGTCCTACTTTGCATCCAAGTCTAATTAAACTTGATAAATAAGTTCAAAAAATATTAGATAAAACATTTTCTTGTCATTTTTCCATAATAATAATAATTTTAATCCCAATTTTTGTGGGGTTTAACCAGTTTGAATTGTTTTTTTTTGTCTAACTACTAAGCTAAAGACATGACCATCACTTTTTTGATTTCATTTTCCCATAAAAATACCAAAAAACTTATGTGAATAGGTAATGCACATGTATGTTTCTAGTTATGTGGTTGTGTGTTTACCTGCAGTTCACACAAGGGAACTAAGCTGTTTTTGCTGTCAGTGCTCTACTACCACTACTTCCTATGTTTGTTTGTTGTTGTTTTGGTGTATATATATGCATATGTGCGTGTGCTAATTTCAGTAATAGTAAGAGAATTCCCCTTTCCTCTTCACCGTATTACTTCACCCCAATGTTTGTGTGTGTCAAATACTAAGCCACTTTACTACGCGATTATAAACACTTTTTTGACTTTGATAAAAAAAGTTTAATCAGGATGATCTGCTCATTCTGGGTCAAAAGTTTGACTATCTGCTGGATTCACCTATTTTTGTCTCTTTTGAAGCTTTTACAAATTTTCATATTGATGACTTTACGCCAAAAAATAGTAGGGTTTCCAAATTTGACATTGGTTTCTAAAACAAATTGCAATTTTGTGCTTGCCATTTAGCAAAAAATAGTGTATTGTTCTCTGAATTTTTAGAAGTAAGTTAACGAATAAAAAAAACTATTCACACTTAAAAAATCGTCGTAATATTTTGCTTAAAGTCATCAATATCAGAATCGTAAAATACCATGTGACCGAAAAGTTCCCGGACAAAGTTTAAAGCCAATTTTTTCAGTAAAATAAGAACATAAATGCATTTTTTTGGTATCATGGGAAAGCCCTTGTTCTCCTCTCTTGAATAGTGTATCGCTTGTCGTTTTATGTCAATAAATTCCATGCTTTAGAATGTCCGATCTGAGAGCAGGCATTGTGCGACTTTGGGAAGAAGGGAAGAAGCAAAGTGAGATCGCTCGTGATATGAATGTTCCAAAGCAAACAGTTTCGGATGGAGTGGTTGCTGTAGCTGGTCGCCCACTTCTTGCTCTGTCTTCATTGCGGCCTGTTTCACGAAATCGCTTGATGGCATCCGAAACTGTTTGCTTTGGAACATTCATATCACGAGCGATCTCACTTTGCTTCTTCCCTTCTTCCCAAAGTCGCACAATGCCTGCTCTCAGATCGGACATTCTAAAGCATGGAATTTATTGACATAAAACGACATTCGAGAGGAGAACAAGGGCTTTCTGATGATACCAATAAATGCATTTATGTTTTTATTTTACTGAAAAAAATTGGCTTTAAACTTTGTCCGGGAACTTTTCGGTCACATGGTACGTCCCAACTTGGGATAAAAAAGTTGGCGACAACCAGGCATACCGTGTTTTGTAACGAATATGATTATAGATTGAATCTTGCCTCCACCCTCTAAGCCTCAATATTTTTTCAGATCTAATCTTCGTTGTTTGCTGCATTCGACTAAGATACTTCGACTTTGATCGAAAATCATTTCCCATTCTAGAGTCTCAGTTGCTACGCCACACGCGGCGGTCTATTATTGCTACAGGCGAAGTTTCGATTGGTCGAAACACATCCTTAGGAAAGATGAGTCGTGGAAAGAATAATGCTAATAGTAGTCTAGTCTCTAGCACCAACAATGCTGCTGCATCCACTCCAGCAGTTCCGCAGCACAACACCACTGCTAGTAATGCCAACAGTTCTTCTGCTCTGAGACGGGGCAACAAGACACTGGCTTGGTACATCAGCGACAAAATTTTGGACAAGAACGAAGCTGAAGCTAGAGGTAAGGGCTTTATTCATTCAGACAACTGTTTCTAGAACAAAAGAGAGCAAATTTTTGTAGGTACAATTTAATCGATTTAATAATTCCCGCATAGGGTCGCATAAAGTCTTCTGGCAATTCTGATCAGCTGGTCAGCTTATCAGCTGGCCTTGAAAATCGCAAGGATTCAGATTTTGCCGTCGTTTGTGAGCAATAATTCAGCTTCACCATACAAACCCGCAATTCTCAATTTAACATACAGCCCAGAAACGACAGGCAAAATCGGAATGCTTGCGATTTTCAGGACTAGCTGATAAATCAGAACTGGCAAGAGCCTTCAAAAATGAAGGTAAAAAGTGTCGGGCCATAGGCGAAAACGAGCTTGAGACGTGTGCATTCAATCGGGAGCCGACTGTAGAATATAAAATCTACTAATCCATTAAGCTTCAGCGCTAAAAAATCTATGTTTAAAGGATCATGGTTTTTGAACGCAGTAGCATTTCAGAAATTTGAATTGGCGGGGGTACTTTTTTACTCCGAAAATGTTTGTTTGAATTGTTTTTTTAATATCGTGTCTTATTCCAGGAAAACCTTATACTGATATCAGTAATTGTAAAGCAGTGAAAATCGGTTAACCCGTTCGATCAGGCAACGTTGGGCTCGACTAGTCAATGGTTTAAAAGTTTAAAAAATTTTAGAAGAAAACAAAAAAGTAATACGAAAATTTATTCTTGCGCATTTTCGGAGTAAAAAAGTGTCCCCGCCAATTCGAATTTCGGAAATGCCACTGCGTTCAGAAACCATGGTCTTTTTAAGGCAGAATTGGACTCTTTGACCAAAAATAATATTTTTGAGACTCTAACATCTATAACTACATGCTAAATTTTTTCTCCGAAGTTTACTAAAATTTATACTCTAACCAGCCAATTTTTCAGACTCAGCCTCTCCACTGCTGTCTACAACTATTCGGTCGAGCAGCACTCAACAACAGAATGGAGGTTACCGCAAAAGCAGTGTTGATTCGCAGTGTTCACTCAGCTCCAACAAGCCAAATGAGGGAGCACTGAATGGTCATACTCTTCTCACCTGCTCTCAACCCCAACAAACTGAGGAGGAGAAGAGGCGAAAGCGGGATCGGCGGGCCAGACCCCGCTCTTCTAGACGCAATGAGCGTGACTACTTCTCCATTGCCAACAACACAAAGGAGAATAATTGTGAGGAGCAGGAGGAACAGGAGCGCAAAACCTCCAATACTCCAAATGCCAACAGTTTTGTCAGCAAAGACCGCAAAGAAGACTATTGGTGAGGCATTTAAAAAAATTGGAATTTCTACTATAAATTTTTGGCTTGCAGGTATTTTGACCCAGTCAGTGATGGTTTCTACTATGAGTTCAACGGCTCCAGGGGTTGGCGTAAGAGAAATCCCAAGTTGCATGGACCCGGTGGTGTGCCTCTAACAGCTAACGCACCAACTGTGCCACTTAAAGGCATATCCGAAGTGGCTGAACAATCACAGGTAGGATTGGTTTGCTAGCTGGCTTCATAATTTTAAAAATAATTTTTATTTTTTGCAGAAACCACTGGCGTCAGCACCTGTTACCACAGCCGCTACTGTTGCTCACCAGACCAGCAAGTTCTTCCCCACAGCTACAGCTGTCAATGTGCCAAACATCAAGTAAATCCGAAATAACTTACCTTATTATAATATACATACCCTACTTTTTCCAGGTATTACGATCCCGCTTCTGATGGTTTCTTTTACGAAATGGCGAGCATAGATGGTTGGCGGCGTCGACAGCCTATAAACCCTGGGGCAGGAAGCAATGGGGTGTCACCACCCTCTCACGGCCAAGGTCACCAACATCCACAACTCCAGCAACATCAACAACATCAGCAGCAGCAGCGAGTTTTCCGGCCTTTGCAACATCAGCAGCCGGCCACTCTCAACCGGTTGGCCAACCATCTTATCCAACAGCAGCATGCCCAGGTGCATGATCACATGCCACTGCACAGTCTCAAGAAGATGGGTGCCATCCACCAAAAACAGGCATTTGGAGGTGGTCGAGCACCAGCTGGTCAACCCAACCTGACTAATGCTGAGTTGGAGGACATGATTTTGCAGAGCAGAAGCAGTGTGCCTTTGTCCAGAGGATCATCATCGCTACTTCTGCAGACAGCAAGCAAACGGGAATCCACCCATCCAGTCAGTTTCGCGTCAGTGACTCAAAAAGGGATGGCCAGCAGAGCCACAAAAGAGGACTGTGGTCACAGCAGCTCCTGCACCACCATCAGTTCTTCTTTGTCGGACGACCACTGCTCTCCCCCGCCACCAACTGTAGGGCCAGCATACAGAGGAGGGGCACCTTGGACCACTACCAATCCCAAAAACATTCAACGACAGGCGGTGCAAGGCATGGACATAAGCCAAACCCAGGTGAAGCAACAAGCCATAGGCTCTTTTGAAGAGCCCTACGAGTTCTACTGGAGCGACAATGAAAAAACCTCAATGTGCTCAGGAGCCATGGACAACAAGGCTTGCTCTGTGTCATCCACTGACGAGATTGTTCCTGCAGCAGCAGCTGGCCATACCCATCATCACCACCACCCCACCTTGGCCGCCTATTTCAATGACATCTCGCTGCAAGAGCAATACAACGAGCAGTTGGAGCAACAAATGAAACAGCATGAACACTTGAAACAGTTGGGCAACAAGAGTAGCATCCAGTTGAAAAGACCGAATTCTTTGAGGTTTGCTTTTAGCAAATTCAAATCATTTGGAAAATGTTGAAAAGCTACAATAAAACCTTTTCTAGCTTTTTAACTTGAGATAGACTACTTTTACGGATATGAAAATTCTCTAGTGTGCAAAATACAAATTAGGGACCTTGAACCAAAATTACAATGCAAAAGTTAAGCATCAGGGTTTTTCCGCGCTTTCTCCTATTTTTTAAATTTGCGCCTTTATTAATTTTTATAAAATCTGTGACTTCTTTTGCATTTTTTTAATTTAGGCAAAACCTTAGGTGCGGATTAGTCTACGTTCAGACGGACTGAAACATGTGTCCCAAAGTGCGAAAATACAAAAAAAATCAAAAGGCGCGAATTCAAAATATGTCCCAAAAGCGCGGAAACGAATACGAACCTAAAAAGCTTGTTTCGGAGTGCTAGTAGCAACTTTTTTATCAGAAGCAAAATTTACAATGTTTAAAATTTTATAAATACAAAATAGCAGGGGTGGAGCTAAGACTCTAACCCACGAAGTTATTCTTTGAGCTAAATTCTCATTAATTGCTTTATTTCCAGACTTGCTTGCACTGCAAATAATAGTCAGTTGATGCATCAGCAGCAACAGTCCCAGTTCAGAGCAGGAGACAAGGATATGTACCACCCAGCTAGAGCAGTCCCCAACCAACACAGAAACATGCCATTCAATGTGGACCAGTTCATAGCTGATTTGCCATTACCAGACCACGAGAAGATCCTGTCCAACCTGTCTGCCATGCGCACCCCGATGATCGACACCCGGTTCTCGGGTTTAGAGTCAATGAACCACCAGGACTCGCCACTGCTCACCCCTTTCCTACTGAAAGAAGAGAACTATGGCTGGAG
Source organism: Ditylenchus weischeri (assembly GCA_029231635.1). Taxonomy (NCBI): domain Eukaryota; kingdom Metazoa; phylum Nematoda; class Chromadorea; order Rhabditida; family Anguinidae; genus Ditylenchus; species Ditylenchus weischeri. The sequence goes on along the minus strand of JAMRYI010000641.1, from coordinate 64,851 downwards.
TGGTGGCAAACTGGGTGGTGGCTGCTGCAATTCCACATGTGCTTCCAATAGAGCCAACCAGCAGAATGTCGACTCCTTGAATTCTGTCAAGAATCTAGAACGGGATTTGAAAGATATAGAGAGAATTTGGAAGTGTCCAGCTTTCTGAATAAAATAGTTATAATTTTTTACTTGCAAAATTTTTGCTATTTGTCTAAAAGGATAAATACAGCTGTGTTTTTCTGGAATGCACATCACTCAGGCTCGATTTCACTCAGACCAAATTTTTAAAATCTTTTGAGAGTTTTGATGATGTTCACGAAAGAACTAAATAATTACGAGAATTTTTAATTTATTTTTGAAAATTAATAATCTTGTCACAAAAATATGCTTTTGGGTACAGCGTTATTAGTTCGGAAAGTATCTGGGGTTTTCCGAAATCTTTTATAGGATTGGCCGATTTACCGGCGAAACCAAAAATTGGCCAACCCTAGTCTTTTTTTCTTAAGTGCATCCCTTCAAAAAAAAATTCCAGAGCTCTATTACTCAAAAGATATTCATTATTCTGGACATGCTTTTGAGGGGTCAACCGGAGTAAAAACTTTAAATAAAATACAAATTACAAAAATAAATCTGAAAATACCCAGATAATTTCTGAATTGCATTTACGCACTCAATATGCATGGCATTAACTTTTCAAGTTTTTTTTTGAAAAACTACAACGGAAAGTGTTCCATACTGAGCTACTAATACCCAAATCTTTTCAAAGACCTCAAAAGACACATATTACGCGGAATGGGACTTGTGATGTTGAACCGCATAGAAAAACTTAGCTGTACTTATTTGATGGTGTGTTTGTATATTGTTGTAGTTTCTAGGCCAATTTTATCTCCAATATTTTGTGTATTGCGATCAAACATTTAGGTTTGTTTCTTGGGCTGGATATTTTTAGTAGTTGTTAGACAATTAATTTATTGCTGCTACTACTACTACCATCACCACAAATACATAAATAAATTGTAGTAGTAGTAGTTATTATTGTTGTGTTATGTTGTGCTTGCCAAATGGCCTTTTGAAACCCCTCCTATTAGCTGTGGAAATACTACTACTATTTATTGACCCCCCACCCCGAAATTCCTTCCATTGCCCCTCTGGGTGTTTTCTGTACTTGTACTAGTTACTACTATTGTGCCCTGTTGTGTTAGTATTGCTTGCTGCTGAATAGCATATCATTACCATCATCATCCTCACCAACCCTAACCTTAATCTATTTATTATTGGAGTTTGAAAATATTTGTTAGAACTAAACCTTTTTTGTTGTTTTATGAATGCAGGAAAAAGAACAAATAAATAGTAGGAATTTGAAAGTTTGTAATTACAACAACACATTTAATGATGATGTGTTTTTCTTTTTTTTACAAGCTTGATCTAGAATAGTTCGACAAAGGCATACAATTTAATAGAAGTCGATGTTGGTGAATATTTTGTGCATCGTATTTTCTCTGATAGAACCTCAAAGAGTTGACGATCGATAAGAAAATTTTAGATCATCTCGATTCCAAAAATTTTATTTTAATCTATCAAAAATTATTTAATGCAGTCAAACCTCGATTTAACGGCCCTCACTTTACGCCTAGCATGCAAGACTTTTTCACCATGACTTTTGAATATTTTCGCCAGTTCTGTTTTAACAGTTTGGTCTCAAATATCGCAATGGTTGAATTTTGCGTATTATTTTTCAAAAAACTAAAATTTTGCTTATTAAAAAGAAAAGCCTACATTTAACAGCCTCTTTTTTAAAGAACAATGCTATTTTTGACGCAAATCCACTTTTTTGGCGCAAATTTTGGTTTTGCCTCATAAGATTTAAATTTTTCAAATTTTTTTAAAAGTTATAACACCATCAAGTAGCCCTGCGATTCTAGTTTCTACTAGTGCATCATTTGTTGCAACATCTTTGCAAAATACATCACAAAAAGGTAAAAGTATGAAGCAAATTGTTGTTCTGGTTTGCTTCATACTTTTACATTCTTGTAATATTTTTTAAATTCAGGTTGCAGTAAATAATACCTTTCCAGAAACTAGAATCGCAGGGCTACTTCATCTAATTTTTAAAAATTTTTTAAATAAAGTTAAATCTAAATAAAAAGCAATTAGCAAAAAAGCAAAAAATTTGGGCCAAAAATTTTGCCCCTTTTAAGACCATTGCCACCTTTTTGAATTATCCCCAATCAAAAAAAATTTAATCAATTTATGTACGGATTTTCAACTTGGTTTCTAATAAAACAAGGCCTAGAATTTAATTTTAGAAAGTTAAGTTAGAAAATCCGTACATAAGTTGAATGATTAAGAAAATTTTTTGAATTGGCGGGGGACAACCGTGGCTGTAGACAGCAATGGCCCTTAAAAAAGGGGGCCGTTAAATCTAGATTTGACTGTATTCGATTCATTTGGTAATTTGGACTGAATCAAATGACAAGTTTAGTAGGTGCTCTAGGCATAGTCACCGCGCCGTCCGTCGCCATCCTAGTTTTTTTCATCGCCGTTTTATAATGGACCGCCTTTTTTATTTTACAATATATAATCAGTTTTTATTTTCATACTTTATTTTTGGGTGACCGTCTATGTTTCTTTTCGTTTTTATTGCGAAAAAACGGTTCCGTCTAAATTTGTCCGACTTTTTTGCAAATTTTTGGGGAAAATTATGACGGCCGATAAAAATGAACATAACATGGACGGTCACCCGAAAATAAAGTACAAAAATAAAAACTGATAATATAATGTAAAATAAAAAAGCGACACATTATAAAAAATCTGGTAAAAATACAGGACGGCGATGAAAAAAATTAGGACGGCGCGGTCACTATGGTCCTAGCGCAGAAAAAAACTTAAGAGGAAAAAATCTTCACACCTAGACCCTTCAACCTAGACCTGACTCGTCTTTTACGAGAAGCAGGAAAATGTTATTATTATTTTTGTTACCCATTATAAGTTGCTTTTTTTGAAAAATATAAAACAGTTAATTTTTTATTGCTAAGCAGATTCTGTAAAATTTCTAGAATCAGCATGATTTTGGTACCCTTTTCTTAACACAGGAAAGGCTGACCGGGACATCTGGTGCAGTTTTTCACGTAGATATTTGCCGAATAACGCCAGGAATTTTTCTTTAATTTATTTTTCCCCAATTTGAATTTGCCCACTCTTCTCCTGCCCATTTCCTTGAAATTTTAGAGAACATTTTTTAAAAATAAAAATACCACGTGAAAGAGCGCAAAGAACTGCATCAGGTACAAGTTTTAGATTTGAGACTTTGTTTTCCTTCTTTTTGATAGGGTTGAAGAACTAGGCTGGCAGTCTTTTCACGGATGGAGGTTTCCGGTTTTATTCTACTGCTGTTGAAAAATTCCTTGGAATATCCACAGAGAATAAGCCTAAGCCAAACTAGATATCCTTCGAGTTTAAATATTAAGGAAATTGCTGGTTTTACCTCTTCTCCCGTAGTTTCTGAGTGACTTATGGAGAATTTTTGTGTTGATTTTTCGCCTATCTTGCAGCTTTTGAATTTCTCTACAAGTATTGACTAAGCATCAAGCAGTTATACACAGCTATGACATGCTCTTGAACGGCTTTAAGTGGAAATTTAGCAGGTGAGAAAATGGTGGTTTTGTGCGTTGGACGCTGGTCATCTACCTTTTTGCAAACAGATTGCAGCTCACATACACTCATTCGAAAGAGCAGATCCTAACGGTTCTTTTGAAATATTACCGTCATTGATGTCATCCGGATATAAGTAGTGTCAGCCTCTCGGGAGATGTTCCACTTTCCTTGAAATGGTTGAGTCCTGGAATGCGGTTATTGGGTCACTTGATCACAGCCGAAAACGCATACTCCTATATACGAAAATGATCTACGTGAAAAACTGCACCAGATCGTCCACTTGTCCCGCTCGTGTTAAAGTTCTCTTTTTCTTCCTTTTTCACATCTAAACCAAAGAAAATAGATCGAATTTGTATCATTAAAGTTAGAGAATTTGGAAAATGCATACCAATACCATGTTTTTAAGAGTAGTACTTTTTCTGCGACGTGAGAGAAAAGTTGTCCTTTCATGATCACTTGTGATGTGTTCTGTCATGAAGTGTCAAAAGCAGCACATGTGTAAAAAGATCAATCGAGCATAGTAGCAGCAGGATGCGAAAACAGTCAGAAGCTGGATGGATGAGTTCAAGCCTTTTCTAAGACTGGTGCAGCAGTGTTTTTGTTCTTGTCATCACTATGTTTCTAGAATCAAATGTTTGCGTGCCCAAAAATCCTAACTACAAAAACGATATAGTGATTGTGAAAAACAACAAAAAAAATTGGATACCAATATTTGTTTTTGTATCATCCTGTAGTATCAAAAGTCCTCAATTCTAGTATCAAAATCTAATTTTTATGAACTTTCTTTTTTCCTCTCCAATTTCATTTCTTGTATAGTGTTCACCTAAAAAGTTTGTTCTTTAGTTGGACCCGACACTTTTTTATTATAATTATTTGTGAAGTCTCACGCCATTTCTGTTTTTGCATTCTGGTCCTAAATGTCGCAAGGATTTCGATTTTGCCGATCGTTTTTTTTTAATTCTACAATTTTTGCCACTAAAACCTCTCTATAGTGATTTTTTTTTGAAAATAGGTCACTATGGAGAAACTCAACTGTATTTTTCTAATTTTTTTATCAGCCTGTATTTTTAACGTAACATCAAACACTACTGAAAATTTGATACAGTCGACTCTCGTTATAACGACGCTCGATATAACGACCCAATAAAACTCATTTGGTTGGTCCAAGTGTATTTTATAGCTCGATATAACGACTCTCGATGTAACGACCCATTTTTAGCCGGCCCCTTGCGGGTCGTTATAACGAGAGTCGACTGTACTATATTTATGTATTACCCGTTTCTGATTCAGATACTGCTAACAGATGCTGCTTCTAAGGTATTTATTTTCAGTTTTGTGCATTTGTATTAGAAGACTATCCTAACTATTCTATAAATTTACGATGTAGGATTGTCATAAATTTTTTCTCTCAATATATTTTTTGTAAAAAGAGTACACATAAAATAAAGTGTTTTGTTGTTTTTGCAAATAAAAAAGTTGTATTTTGTTGTGGTTGAGTCATTCAATACACACACTCCCACCTTTGGTGACTCAATGGTTGTTAGACGAACTAGTGATTTACAACAGCATATTCGATCAACAATAAGCTACTTCCAAAATAGATCACCGGAAATGGGTAAAAGAGCAAAAGTGGTTCAAACATGTATGTTCCATAAATGAACATATATTCGCGAGAGTGGTAGTTATATTTGGAGACATGCTGGTTGATCCCCGCTGGATGAATCATCCCCCCTTTTTTCGCCACCCTATTTACCTTCCCTTAATAATAAACACAGACAGACAACAGCAGGCACAAGTTGTTAGTAGTTGTTGATATAGAAGGTGAGCTAGAAATAAAAATTGCCCTTTTCTCCCATTATTTTCATGCTTTTGTAAAGTGTTTGTGTTTTTTACAGCCTACAAAGTTTGCTCAGTTTTTTGTAATTTTTTTTAAATTTTGAAAAAGCAACAACAGGGGGAGTAAGACATTTCATGTATCTTTTGGGACACATGCGCATAAATGGGCAAACACCGGATTCGGGTTCAGCATGGTCAATTTGGTATAAAAATGCTCTTGCAATAAATAGGGCTAGTTGATATTTAGCAAAAACGACATTTCACAAACGTATTATTTGTCAAAGCGACACTTCACAAATCTAAACTTGGCAAAATGACATTTTGCAAAACTACATTTTATAAATCGACACCTGACAATAAAAACAACAGGGGGACCAAGACATTTTTTTGAATTTTTTTTCAAATTTTTTTTTTCGAAAAACTATCCTCAACGATGATCCCACGATGGCCCAAAACACCTCAAACTACCACAGACCAGTAAAGACACCACAACACAGTGTTTTTGAGAGTTTGCGGTGCTTTAGGGCCTTTGTAGAGTTTTAGGGTGTTTTGGAGTGGTTTAAAATATCTTGGGATGGTTTGGAGTAGTTTCAGTAGTTTGGAGTGGTTTGGGATAGTGTAACGTATTTTGGAGTGGTCTAGAGTAACTCGGGGTGTTTTGGGCTAAAGTGCAGTATCCCTACGTGTCTCAAAATTGTGTTTTAACCACTTTTTGCGACGGGGGTGGGGTGTGGTTATACTCCGGTAGGGTCGAGTTTTTGACAAAAATGTCAAATTTTTGTAAAAAAAAATATTTTCTCGAAAATGTCTTTACGCCACCAAAACATGTTTTCTACAGTTTGCTCAAAACGTTGAAAAAGTGGTTGAAACACAATTTGGGACACATAGAGACACTGCATTCCGGCCGTTTTGGGTAGTTGTTAGTGTTTTGGGTGGTTTGGAGTGTTTAGGATGGTTTTCGGAAAAAAATATAAAAATGCCTTGGTCCCCTTGTTGTTTTGCAGGAGCATGTAAGTAGCAGCGCCGGTGCGCCGTGGCTTGAGCGCCGGCGGCAAAAATTTGAAAATGCGCACCCCCCATCAAGTGAACAAGTACCTGATACAAATCTAGCAAATCTAGCTTAAATCTAGCAATGATTTTCCATTCTTACCCCATATCATAACCGACCTCCACCATGTTTGACAGTCGGAACCTGGTATTTTGGATTGTTTCGCTGGCCAGGGACGTCGGACGTAACGAATGCCATCGGAAGAGAACAGATTGAACTTGCTTTCATCGCTCCAGAGCCTCTTCCCCAATCAGCAACAGACCAATCCAGATGAGCACGGGCGAACTTCAAACGAGCCTTCACATTCTTTTTTGAAATCCACAGCTTTTTCGAAGGCTTGGCAGCTGGCAAATTGGCACGTCTATAACCAATCATCAGAAAAACGTTGCGGCACAAATAAACACTTACTTGAAAATATTCCTGGCTGTTCGTGTGGTGATTCCGAGCTTGAGACGATCATTCGCATATTTGGTCACATCAGAAGCTGTCTTCTTTGGATCCTCTTTGACAATTTTGGCAAGCACCTGATCATTTCTTTCAGTCGACTTGCGATACGCCACTGTCGGAAGGTTGGAAACGGATTTTGACTCACGGAAGCGCTTGTAGACCCTCGAAACCGTCTTCTGGCCAACTTTGAACAGAGCAGCCACAGCACGATCAGTTGAACCGCCATCCTTAGCACTAACGATAGCTTCTTTCACATCGGGCACCAGTTCTTTGCGAGCCATTTAGTCTAAACAGCAGTTTTGTAAGCAAAAGATGACAAAATAAATCAAACACAGCAAAAAAATACACTAAAATCTAACAAACAGTGTTTTGAGTCGTCACTTTTTTCCGCCTAAGAAATGAAGGTGTTTCAAACAGATGTAATTTGACAGTTGGGGAAAAGTGCATATATAAGCAATTTTGTAGTCAAAATGTAGCCAAGAGAATGTAGCTCCATATGCCATTTACGCTTTTCCGCAATGTATATTTTTTAATCAAAATAAACGATGATTTTCATGAAAATAGCGCTTGAGTCATCACTTTTTTCCGCTACTGTAGCTAGCATTCGCCTTCCGATCTTCTCCGTATGCAGTAGCTCGACCTTTTATCCCTTCATAGCTTTCGACATCGTGACGCCTAAACGAAGAAAAAGATGAACGACGAACTGAAACAAGCTATGTATACAAGCATAAAAAGCAAGCAGATACATAAAACAAGCGCAGAAATAATTAAACACGGTTTTGTAAACGACGCAGAGTGGCATTTTCGTTGCAAGACAACAACTTATAAAACCATATCAAACTGGCCATATCGAACTGGCCGTACACCATGCTTATTGTAGTTTTGAGATAACTGAATTAATTTATTATTTCTGCAAAGTTTTTTCTTGTGGTAACACTTTGGGCAAGCTTACGCATGTATGCATCGACAGCTTCTTCAATCTTGTCATCACCTGTGCCAAACATAGCATCTTCAGCTTTTTCAGCAGCAATAGTTATACCAAACAGTGCCTTTTTACTTCCTTACTTTGATATAACATTTAAAAGTTTTTACCGAAATTATAAACTATCTTATGTTTCATATATTTTTTAATTATTCAAGCAGTATAACCGGGCGGTGCGCCGTCAGGTAAACATAGCCTAACTTACAGAAGTCATAACTTTGCAATGAAAAATATTTTTATTGTTATCTTTGCAGATTCGGAATTTTTTTTAATTTTATACAACGTATTTTCTATGACAATTTTCTATTACGGTAACCTGTCCACATTCAGTTGGTCAAGTGCAAACAAATTATAGCATTTTGAAGATGAGTCCTGATCAAATGGCTGTCACTATAATCTTTGGGATTTTTCGGCAGTAAATTTTTATGACATACAAGCCAATAACTAGTCAAAAGATAGCCCTGCTTTTATTCTACAAGATGTAATTTACAGCTTGAAAAAATCTTTAGTATATAAAAAGTTGTGACTATTTTTCGTACTTTCGTGCCAACACAAAAGTCTAAAAAACTTTGAATTTTCAGAAGGCTCTAGCAATACTTTTTTGACGAAAATTTTTGCCATCGCTAAAAAGCAAAAAAAAAGGCTAAATGCTGAAACACACCCCCCACTCAAGTCTGGAATATACCGCTACTTCATCCAAAATTATTTATTCATACAGAAAAAAATTATACGTCCTAATTATTCAATACGACTAATAGCAGAGAACTTATTGCGTTTATATACGGCATGCGATTTGTCTTTAAATTGCACAAAAATATTGTCATCATCCTCGTTGCTGTGTACTTCATTCACAGTGATGACTACCGCTTCATATAGTTTGGGCTTCTTACTTTTACCCCAGGGCACATTGACACGATCATCCAAAGCGAATGGTATGCGAGGAACCGGATCGGGAGCTACAAAATGTTTTGATAAACCAAATCATTCAATAAGAAACAATTAAGCGTTGCTCGCTTTAAATAATTCCTCACCGATGGATTGGTCATTAATGTCATTGTCGCAGTCGGCTTCATCATCCTCAACAGAACTACCTTCATTGCTATCAAAATTGTAGGTATCTTCACCGTGTCTAGAGCCCGAGTAACGATGAGTGATTACGCATAATTTGAGCATCTCGATAAAAGGATCCCTACAAAAACATAGTATGAAATAAGTAGTGCAAAAAATAGGTGTTACTCATTGCGTAGGCGGCACTGTTTGATGAAGAGATATTTAGATAGATATCCCGGTAAATGGCGACGAGTCCTGTTTCCTGGCTAGCGGAATATCATACGTTTTACTGCACCCACGTAGCTTCAATACCATTTGTGTGAACTGCCTTCAAGGAAAAAAATCATTGGAAGATTCGATAAAAATTGACCTGACGAATATGTGCGGGAAAACAATCCGGAACTAAGTCTTGATGTGTTTTAAATGAAATACTATGATTGACACGGAGAAGTTCGTAATCAACATCAGTTGCCAGGGAATCATAGGTGGGTGTGTTCCAGACTTGGGTGGGGGTGTGTTCCAGACTTGAGTTGGGGGGTGTATTCCAGACTTGAGTGGGGTGTGTTCAGCTTTGCTCCAAAAAAAGATTTACAAAATCAAGATTTACCACAAAGTGTGACGGTAAAAATACTAAAAGTAGTGGAAAAACGAAAAAAAATGAATCAATGGAGATGCATATCATAAATGTTCACCCTAAACACATTTCGCCGAAAATTAATAAAAATAAAAATTACGTAGTGAAGGGTGTATACTAGACTTGAGTGAACGCTGTATACTAGAACTGCTCCGTTGTCAACTTACAGGTGTAGCTCCAGTGAACTCGGTGAGAGTCTTGTTCAGGTACTCCAGCGTCATCGCCAGCGTCTCCGATGTGCTTTTCCAGTGCAATCTTCAGCTTCTGGTGCCCGCTTCAGTTCAAGCCTTCCAGCTCAAGTGCCAGCGTCAAATGCCAGTCTCAGTCTAAGCATTCCAGTTCAATCGTCAGCGATCAGTTCCAGTCTTCAATCCAGTCTCTCATGCTGTGGTGGTCTATTGTGTCTCGTCACCAAGCCGCTCAGTCTCACGCATGGTTTCGTCTCCCTCCTCTAGTCACGTCTTTTCTCCTGCGCCGGTGATGGGGGAAAGTCTCCGTCCTATGGGTTCTCTCTAGCGTCTCGATCTTTCTTCAGCTCTAACTTAAGTGCCAGCGCTCCGTCACTGCAGTAGTCTTCAGCTCGTCCGATCTTGCTATAGCGACGACTCCAGTGATGATGAAGACTTCTCACCAGCGCCTTTGTCTTCAGTGTCAACAAAATCCAATAGTTTGTCTTATTCTATTGTAACCTTACCAGTAATACAGGGGGTTTTTACAGAATTAAAATGCTGTAACTTTTTATTTTTTACGTTTTGGCGATATATATTTTTTTGTTCGATTTCCCAATGTGGGACGTTTTGTTTAACACCGCGAATGCCTGCAAAAGTATTAATTTTGGGAATGTAAAATGTTCTTTTAATCAAAGAGGATTTTCGCTACATCACAAAGCTATGGTGGGTATGGTATGCAAGATATGAAAGTCACTGCTAAGTTTAGCCGCAATATTGTCGTAGCTTCATTTCTTGAGGTTTTGCTTGTAATAACTTTACCTCATACCATACCCACCATAGCTTTCTGATGTAGCGAAAAATCCTCTCTGCTTAAAACAACATTTTTAGGGTCAGAAATGCACACTTTCAAACTGCCATAATTTTAGTACTGAAATTTTAGGCTTTCAGTTTTAGCCTGTTTTGTTTTATATAATGTCGAAAACACGATTTTTGCTTGGTCCCCCTGTGATTTGGGCTCTGGTCTGTGGATGCCTCTGGATGCAAGGACCCAAACTACAGGGGGACCAAGCAAAATCGTGTTTTTGAGATTATATACCAAACAAATGGGAGCGAAAACTCGAACTGCCTTTACAGAATTTCGGAATTCGACCTAGAAAAAAAGTTAACGCTGTTCAAAAGTGTGCACATTTCTTGAAACACCCTGTACATCCCTTTTTATTAATACTTTCGTAGGACAAAACGTCCCACATTGGGAAATCGAACAAAAAAGATCTCACCAAAGCGTAAAAAAATAAAAAGTTACAGCCACTTTAAAAATCGCAAAAAATTTGCGCCACCCTGTACTTCTGGTGCTGTGAGTAAACCCCGTAGGTCTAGGAGTTGTTGTGGTTTTGATTCCCCAACCCTTGAGTTGGATAACCACTCTTATATACTCCCTTACTTTACTTGTTCTAGAAATGTCTAAAAACCATTTTAAAGGGTGTGCCCGTGCGTTTTTTAAAATAAAAGCGGATTCAGTAGCTTTCTCTTTCTCGGAACCTTTTTACATGCGTGTTTATCGATGTTTTCAAAGTTTTCTGCCTTCTTTTAAAAAGTAAAGGTCCTTCATGTTAGATTTCATGCAAACGAGTAAAAAACTGAGCGATTCGAAAAATTTGCAATGAATTTGCGATCCTTTAACCACATTTTAAAAGCTGGGAAAAAGAGCCGTTCTGTGTACTTTAATCAAAGTCTTACTCGGATTGGTATATGACACTAGCGCCCAAAATTTTTAGAAAATAATGTTCAATAGACTGACTATCTTTTAAAATTCGATTCTCTAATCCATAATTATCAAAATCTTCTTGATCTTATTTGCTGAATCACTGTTTGGGGAGAGAGTATGCTGCCCGAAAACACACATGCGCACATTTCGCTCGTAAAAATGGTTGGTTGGTTGATTGTTACAACATACACAAACCACCCCCGGTCTGTGGTTTTTTACTACTGCCAGTGGTTTCAAAATTGTCAGTTTGCCTCTTCTTATTAATTGTATTGCTCCAAGTGTGTGGCTGGTGTTATTGTTGAGTAAATCGTTCATCGAGCCCATATTTAGTTCCTCTTTCTTGGCCAATTAAACCAACTAACTAATTAGTGTTATTGGATTGCCAAATGGCGAACTGGCTTGCCCTGTTTGTGTTGTGCATTGCCTTGGCTAGTCAATTGCCTGTTGGTCGAGGAATAGACTTGCTTGGATTGCTGGGTGGCAACAAGAAGCCAGATCTAGAGCCTGTTTCCGACGATAAAGCTAAAGTTTGTTTTGTTTATTTGCTTAGGCTTCGCAATATGCATAAAAAGACAGCGTAAGAGCCCTAAAAAAACCTCCATATTTTCTGTTATACAACCATCCCACTTTTGTCAAAAAACTGTTTCAGCTGACATTGTCAGCTGCACTTCGGTACTAATATTTCTACAAAATTATAATAATTTTATGCCATTTTCTCGCTTGGCGCTCACTCTGCACGTTTTCAACCAAAATGTAGCTGACATTCAGGGCAAGCATAGACTTGCGGATTATTCTATTATTTTTTACATTCAGAGCTACATTTCGGTGCGGTAAACCCTCGATAAACGTAGACCAATTTGGTTGACAAGGCAAATATAAAATGTGTGCCCCCAAGTAAACAACTACGAGCTTGGCATATCTATTTGTTGATTACCATCATTCTAGGATTACCTCGAGAAATTCGGATATGTGGGTCCATCAGCTGCACTTAGTCCTGGTTCTGGCCTGGCTGGAGACTTTTCTGATTTGAAGACTTCTTTTAAATCTGCTATTAGGTTGCTTACAACTGTTTGTCGGCAGGAATTCCTCATATGGGAACTACCCAAAATCATGTTTTGACCACTTTTTTAGATGTTTTAGACCCTGAATGCTACAGAAAACGTTATTTTGATTGGGAAACACACTTGCATAAAAAAATAGGACAAAAAATTCACTTTTTGACTTGGTCCCTCTGAATTTTAGATATCCTGTATCCTCCTATATCCAGGAAGCTTCAATGTTGTTTGTGTGCGCACCTGTCACTGGATCCTTGAAATGCGGCGAATGGTTTACCTGAAAAAAAGAAACGTTATCTCACATAACAACCCACACGGCTTATATAAAAAAACCCTGGAAATGAATACAACCTGAGCACATTAGCTCGGATTAATCTCTAAGGTGAGCTGTCTTGTGTAGCTGCGGCAGAGCCCGCACGTGGGTTTATGCTCCTAACGAAAGTGAATTTTTTGTCAAAAATTTTTTTATGCAAATGTGTTCCCCAATCAAAATAATACGTTTTCTGTAGCATTCAAGGTCTAAAACATCTAAAAAAAGTGGTCAAAACATGATTTTGGGTAGTTCCCTTATAAGGAAGTTTAGCCTGTTTGTCCTTTTAATTTACCTACTTTTTAAGGAAATTCCAAGAGTTTGCTGGATTGTCGCCAACTGGAGAGCTTGATATTAGGACAAAAAAGGTTCGTTTACGTCAGTTTAACATATGCGCGCTTGTGCTTTACGTTAGGAGATTTAAAATTGTTTAATATCTCCCTTGAAAAAATTTGAAAATTCGTTTTTTAAAATTAGAAATACGAAGAAAATTTTTCCAGGTACGGGTTCGACTATAAAATACAGGATGTCCAAAAAATTGGTACGAATTATGAGTAATAGAAGATTCTACAATTGCAATCGTTACTTAAAAAAGACATTTCACTATGTTTTAAGTAATAATGCCTATTTGCTCAGTGCTTATTGCCAAAAAATGTTTCGACGTTAAATTTCGAAAATAAAAAAATTGGGAGCCCTGAAAACCCTCATTTCCAGCCATACCCTACAAATATAGCCAATAAGAATATAATGTTAAAGTTTCGTTTAGTTGACCATGGGGCTCAATAGCTCAGTTGGGAGAGCGTTAGACTGAAGATCTAAATGTCACCGGTTCGATCCCGGTTTGGGCCATTCTTCTCTTTTTATACTTTTTAGCAAGAAAGGGATCTTGACTTTAACCTGGGGTACCTTCAATAAATATTTTTTTCGTATTCTTTCAGAAGGCACAAAAAATTAGAAGAATGACCCATGACCAACAAGTCAGTTATGAAAACCCACGATTTGGAATGTTTTTGCGAGGTGTTTTTAGATCTTTGGAATGCAAGTTGTTCTACTTTTGTCAGCCTTTGAAGCTGTGAAGCCGGGTTTACAAGGTACTTGTGCACGATCTGCAAGAATACGCAAAAAATTGTTCATCGAAGTTTCCTCAGGTCACAGCAAGGGTCCCTCCCTGTAAGACATTTTAAAATTGGTTTGGATCTATTGAACTTTTGCTGTCATTAGAACTAATGAGACTTTATCTAATTTAACTTTATCCAACGTAAAATTTGGCCGGTCCCCTGAATCACTCTAAACCGAGTCTCGACTGTAATCTGTTTTGCCTTTATAGAAGATGGCTGAGCCGAGGTGTGGAGTTTATGATGTTCAAGCAATCACTTCTGGCAGGGGTCAGTTTTTAGCATATGTCAGTCATTTTTTTGTAAAGTACCTGTTAAGATGCTGCTTTCAAATGGCGTAAAAACGATTTGACCTACTCCATTCTCTCCTTCTCCAATGACCTTCCACGACAAGATATCAAGTAAGGCTTGACTTTTTCCCATAAATAAAAACTAAAATTTAAGTCGAGCAATTCGCAAAGCATTTGACACTTGGAGTGCAGTCACCCCATTGTCATTTACTGAAGTTTCGCCGAATGATGACTCAGCTGACATTAAAATAAAATTTGCCTCCGGATCCCATGGAGACCCTTGGCCTTTTGATGGAAGAGGTTTTTTTATTATTATTTTGCCGTTATTATTTAATCCACTGTTTGTATAGGTGGTGTTCTTGCCCATGCCACAATGCCTACCAGTGGGATGCTGCATTTCGATGAAAGCGAAAATTGGGTTTATATGGATCCCGCTAAAATTGCCAGGTTTTGACCGAATCCTGCTTGAAAAACACTAGATTTATTTTTCATTCTTTCAGTTACCGCTACACCGATCTATTGCCAGTTGCCATTCATGAAAGGTAGTTTTAGATGTCATTTTCATTTTTTATTATTTGTATGCAGCGGACACACCTGGGTCTGCAGCATTCAAGAACAGAAGACTCTATCATGGCCCCTTTTTACCAAGAGACAGTTGACTCCAGTGGTAGATATGTGATGCCTGTTCTCAAATCCGCCGATATAAGGTAATAAGATTACATATACCGTAAATGCTCTAATAGCTCGACACCTCTAGAAGTGATGTCACCGCACGGGTACTAACCAGCACCGGTGGAAATTTGGAGGCCGGTGCCGGTGCGGGTGAAAAATTTTGGAGCCGGTGCTGGTGCCGGTGCGTATTTTTAAACCGCACCGGCACCGGCCTAAAATTATATGTTATTTTCATTGACTAATAAATTGACCGAATATAAAAATTTTATTTCAAATTTTCATGGCATTTTGACATTTCAAATTACATATGTATTTAATTCATGCTGCATATTGTTAAGAAAAAAAATGCACGAAAACTTACTGTCTTCATAATTATAAAAAAATGAGGTGCCATGCGGGCACGGTGCGGCACAACCCGCACGGCACCGACCCAGTGCCGGTGCGGGTGGTGCGGTATTTAGAAATTTACATCACTTCCTCTAACTCAAAATCGTGTTTTGGCATCGTGTTTTTAACTCTTGCTTTTAGGCACGTTACTACCGATTCTGTAGCTCATCTCTCTGGCTACGAAATGCATGGTGACGTTCCCAAGAGAAGTGTTCAAAAATTAGGTTAAAAACACATTGCCAAGAACACGATTTTGAATTAGATTGTGTCAAAGTATTAGAGCATTTACGGTACACACATTTTACACTTTTCGAACATGGCTGTTGGTGAAAGCACTCCTCAAATTATGTGTTTACCTCCACAAAATATGTATTGGGTGATATTTAATTTTGTCCGCTTATTTCTGAAAAATGCCCGCTAATTTTTTATTTGCCTTTTTCTCTTTATTTTTCTTTGAATTTTTTAAAACTTTAGCATTATCGTGTATCCCAAGATCTCAGCTTTCTAATGAACTATCGAACTTCATCGCATGATTTCAGAAATCTGGATATTTGGTGATTGAGACTAAACAACACCTATTTTTTTCAAACCCCTAAATCTTATCATTTCTGAAATCGTTCAATAAAGTTTGATAGCTCGTTGGAAAGCTAAGATCTTGCGCTACACGATAATGTTAAAAATTTTAAAAAATTGACACAAAAATGTAGAGAAAAATGCAACTATAAAATTAGCGGGCATTTTTCAGAAATTAGGCAGAATTAAATATTTTCCCCATATGTATTTACCTCCCCAAATCGTAAAAACGAGTATTTCTCGGTGTTTTTCTAATCAAAAAACTCTTTTGTTTAACATGTAGCCCTGAATCTCTGGTTTCTGGTGCGTTATCAACTAGCTCGATGTGATGTGTGAAAGTGGGAGAATAATTGGTTTTATAAAACAAGGAGTAGTTTCATAAAAAGAAATTTTCCTCAACTTTTTTCAAACACATCGAGCTAGTTGAAACAGTCAAACCTCGGTTTAACGACACTCCAAAAGTTCGTTCCCCCATTGGGTGCGACACTTTTTTTACCTGAGTGCTCGAATTTTTCGATCAGTTCTGATTCGTCAGTCTAGTCCAAATATTGCAAGGATTTCGATTTCACCGGTCATTTTTTAAAAACTAAAGGATTTTGCTAAAATGACCTGTGACCCTCGATTTAACGCCACGATATTTTGAAAAAGGGGTGTCGTTAAATCGAGGTTCGACTGTAGCTTATTAGAAACTAGAGACTCAGGGCTACATGTTAAACGAAAAAATAAATTTTACGATTGGAAAAAGAAATGCTCGTTTTTACGATTTGAGGAGGTAAATGCATAATTTGAGGAGTGTTTTCAATTTCAGCCTTTCGAAAATATGGTGGCGTTAAATCAAGTGTTGCGGGTCTAAGTGGAAAGATTATTTTATTTTTTCAAAACGATCGGTAAAATCGGAACCCTTACGATTTTTTGCATCAGACTATTGAATCAGTACTAAAAACCACTTCAAAGATTAGGTTAAAAAAGTGTCGGACCCTAGACGCGAACGAACTTGAGTGGAGTCGTTATATCAAGAGCCACCTTAAGTCCGTTCCCCAGTCGGGGAACGGACCTAAGGTGTCCGATTATCGAGGTTCGACTGTAATAAGATCGCAATGTTCTTGAAAAACTCAACCAAACTTTATTTCAGTGCCATTCAGGACATATATGGTATCAGTTTTGTTAAATTATTTATCAAATTGGTATTTTAAAATCTATTTCGGGTCCAAGAAGAGGCGGTTCTTCTAGAGGAAGCTCTTCTTCTTGGGGTGGTGACTCCGGCTTCTCCAGTGGTCGAGCAACACTGGCAGTAGTAGTGCTTGGGGTGATTCAGGCACTTCCAGAGGTGGCAGCAGCAGTGGAAGCAGGGATAGATGGGGTAGCAGCAGGAATGGAGATGAAGACTCTGACTCTGGCTGGGGGGCCACTACTGGTTAGTGGTTACCATCTTTTTAACCCTTTTTTGCGGGCGCCTCAGGCTTCTTCTATATGGAACGGATTTTTGCACTTTTACACCAAAATCAATTGTTTTTAAGTTCTCAGACAAAAAAATTTCGGTTTCATGATACTCATATTGATAATTTTTCCAATTTTTTTTGTTTTGCACCGGGGTACGGGTATCATGGTTTGAAAAAAATACAAATTTTACATTTTTTAGTTGAAAGTTTCTTCCGCAAAGTTCTGACTTTTTAATTTAGCTAAAAAGTGATATTGATAGCACAAGGATGGCTCTACCTTATGCAGCAAACAGAATTTTTATATGTTGAAAATTTATCGGCTCCTGAAGACCCTCAAAAACGTGGCCGAAATTTGGCCAACCGGCAAATATAGTTTAAAGGACCATGGCCACCTGTTTCGAATTGTCTCCCGCCATTTCAAAAATTTTTGCCTAATCATTGAACTTCTGTTCGGATTTTTCAACTTGGTTTCTAACAAAACAAGGCCTAGAATTTAATTTTAGGTGTAGTTTTGTTAGAAACCATTTGAAAATCCGTACAGAAGTTCAATGATTAGGAATTTTTTTTGAATTGCCGGGGACAACCGTTGTCGTAGACGGCAACGCCCTTTAAATAAAGAGCAAATATGTTGCAGAGAGACCTGCTAACCGACACAAGGGTTTCTTCAGCAGCTTGTGGTCCAAGTGGATGGGTTCTGATTCGTCTCCTCGCACTCGTGTCCGCGAAAGTGGTTGGCCTTCTTCTTCTTGGGACTCTGATAGAGTGCGGGACTCTCGAAGTTTAGGTGAATGTCCAAAGACTATTGACGCTTTCTCGCCTGGTTTGATTTCACTGTTCACCTCAAGTGGGATTTTATTCTAAAACCTTTTTTGCTTCAGGTGTAGGTGATTCCAAATACTTTTTCCAAGCCTCTAAAGTGTTTGAAGTGAAAAGAAACACGATTGTGAAGACCCATTCTCTCCGCCTACTATTTCCAAATGGCCCAGTCTATGTGGAGGCCGCTTTGTTCAATGAAAAAACTGAAAAAGTGCTGCTCTTTCAAAGCCATAATGTATGAATTATATCTTGTTGGTTAAAGGTCTGGATTTTCACAGTTCTATTTTCAGGTCTACTCTTTCCGATTTGATTCATCTCAAAATAAATTTGTATTAGACAGTGATTTTCCAAAAAAAATCTCCAACTTTGATGTTGTTGGAGCTATGTATTGGGTGGATGGACACCAATTTCTCTTTTCTGTGAGTCATTTTTTTGAATAGATACAGGAAGTCCCAAGAAATTAAGATGATTTAAAACGACCATAACTTTTTACAATCAGCAAAAATGGTTCCTTATAATTAATTTTTTTCTCTCTCTCTGACCACATTTGTATTTTGTGTCTAACTCAAACAAAAAAATTTAAAATTTTTCTATCGTCACCATCGCCCTCATTATAAAAGTACCGCCCTTTATCAATACGAAGATTAACGTTCATGAGAATTGTGAATATCCTTTTGTATAGCGCCTCAGTTCTCACACCTACACCAATTCTCCTTTTGTTTTTTAAGTTCATACGAAAGTCTTGTAAAAAACGAGAAAAGTCAATTAAAAAAACCGGTGCATATCCCTGATATAAAAAACCTAGAGAAAATCTGAGGACTAGGTACCGTAATTTCTCTAATAGCTCACCCGGGTGAGTTATTTTTCAAATTTTTCCTTCGAAAATCGTAAAATTTTGAAATTGATCTCGAGATTTTTGAATGCTCAACCAAAATCTGAAAAATAGAATCTGTAGAGCTTGCGGGATTTAAGAACATGCAATAAAAAGCTTTGCAAAATATTCGCTCTTGGGCGAGTTACAGTTCCATAAAGTTGAGGGGTGAGTTAATTCTCACATTACGCTGTATATTAGCTATTAGAGAAAATACGGTAAATCACTTTTACGAAAGCAAAGAGTCGAGACAAATGTACATGTAAAGAGTGTTAAAACTAATTTTCGAGAATTTGGCATACAAATTATACTTTCAGCTATTTTAACTCAGAAGAACTTATTTAGAAAGATGACGAATTTGCGGTCTATGATGAATACTGGAATCAAGCCACTTCAATCAGCAAGCTCTCTGCTCGTTTTCCTGGTTTTCCACTGGTTGTCAAGGGAGGATTTGTTGAAAGCAGAGATGCAGTGACGCTCTTCACCACTTCTCGAGTCTACCAGTACGACAGTAGCAGGAAAATTGCGATGGGCGAGCCACAAAGCATATCCTCGTATCTTAGTTGCTAGTTATATATATATGCTACAAAATGTTCTAAATAAAATTATTTTTCTAGTTCAAATTTCAATCATATCAGCATATCAAACAAATATATTAAAGCCACTTTAGACTGGATTGGATTCATCCATTTTCTGGTCATTTCCTATATTATCTGGTTTTTCCTCTATTAGCCTTGCTTTATCCTGAACTACAAAATTTCACATTTGAGTTTTATAAATGATCAAATATTCACCGCTTCATTGGTAGTCAATTTGTTCGTTGAACCTTGTTCTGCCATCACTTTTCCATTAGCTGCCTTTTCTGGTGTCTTTGAGCCGCAAATTCTTGTGAAAAATGCACTAAGAGCTTTGTAAACAGAACCCGAATCAAAGTCTGGGATATCTTGAGGCATTGATTTGTCTTTGGTTTCGGGCGAACAGAGCACAGCCAAGGCAGCCACCAATGACATTATACTAATCAGGAGGGAAGGGGCACTCTCGTGCACGTTTTTCTGTAATAATATCAAACAGTTTATATTGAGCATTTGTTTTTGGCTGTATGAGAAATGTACAGCCTAATGTGAGAATTTAGCCGCCTTTTTTCTTGTTAATCCCTGTTTTTCAAATTTTAGCTTCAATTTGATGGTAATTTTGCTGTTAATGATAGCAAAAATGAAAGCCCACAATCTTGGCTACGTATTGGTATAAAAAAATCGTGACCTTATAGGAAAAATTTAGAAAGTGTCATCAAAAATACCTAGATAGCTATTTCGGCATATACTTGCTAAATGGTTTTTGTGTAATTTGAATGTTTTTTGAATTTCAGCTTTTATGAGTTGGTACTTTTTCTTTCTATGATAGCAAAGATGAGAGCTCAGAACTCTGGCTACTCACTAATTTGAAAAAAAAGTCAGCTTGTAAGGTAAAATTAGAAAATTTCATAAAAACCATTTTGGCAGGTAGATGCCGAAATAGCTATCTAGGTGTTTTTGATTACACTTTCTAAATTTTTCCTATAAGGTCAAGATTTTTTAAACCAATACGTAGCCAAGATTGTTGGCTTTCACTTTTGCTATCATTAACAGCAAAATTACCATCAACTTGAAGCTAAAATTTGAAAAACAGGGATTAACAAGAAAAAAGGTGACCAAATTAATAAAAAAAAAAGGCAGCCAAATTCTCACATTAGACGGTACAATTCTACTCTAGCCTTTGTTTTTTAAGATTTAATCACCAAAATGTTGAGATAAGGAGCCAATATTGAGCCAATTTCACCTGTAAGAATATGTTGTAGCAAGGAATAACTGTTATTTTGAGTTATAAATAATGCATGAAACTTTCACATTTTTGTGTTATCTTTTTAGCAATATACCGTAAATACTCTAATAAACGCACCCACCCATCCTATTGTTATTTTATAATCTTATTCTAATAATGTTATTTTTTAAATTTGTTTGCTTAACATTGTTTATTTTTTAAAAGGCACGACCACTCATTGTGTAGAGTTTGGAAAGATCTACAAAATGAGTTGTCGTACGTTTTCAAAAATAAACAATGTTGGGGTTAAAAAAACAAAACAAATTTGAGAATAGCTGACTGTAGGGGGGCGTTTATTAGAGTATTTACAGTAGGTGAAATTTCGCGAACTTAAAGAACCATGATCACGGTGATCTGGTGGTCCCCCGCCAATTCGAAAAATTTTCCGAATCATTGAACTTCTGTACAATATTTTGAACTTTGTTTCTAACAAAACAAAGCCTAGAATTTAATTTTACGTGTAGTTTTAATAATAAAAATCTTTAGTAGACCCCCCGTGCCTCTCACCGCCAAAATTTTTCGCAGTCATCAGATTGTGATACCCCATAGCGTAGCTAAATTACCCACTTTCTTCAAAGACTACTTTAGAGGGTGAGGCTTAGTCGTGCAGAGTTCGTTGCTATGTGATAATGAAACCCTTGCATAACGAATATTTGGACGTTCCCAGGGGCTTTATACGTATGTTTTGTATAAATATTTTCTAAAAGCGATGATTCCTAAAGTAGATAAATAAAAGTTAATGTTAAAGGATCATTGCCGTCTACGACAACGAGAATTTCGCAATTTGAGAGGACAGCTTTTTACTTCAAAAATTTACGAAATTATTTTCTTGAATTAAAATTACTATCAAAAAATCACTTTTTAATTCAAAGAATAATAATTTCGTTCATTTACAGAGTAAAAAACTGTCCATCGCTAACCCCTACCCCCCTTCCAACTCAAATTACGAAATTCTCGCTGTCGTAGACGGCAATGGCCCTGTAAGTTAATTTTGAGCCATTTTATTAGCATAAACGACTTTGAAAAGGTCAAAAACTCATTTGATAAAAGGTATATTATTTACCCATAAACCCCACGGATCCATAAAAGACATTGCGAACAGAGGTAGGGGCCATTTCACCCACTAATAATGGTTCAGAGCACCATGCCATACTGTTGAATACTTTGGCCAACAGGGGGAAGGTCATGGTTAGGTAGGTCTTGCCTAAAATAATAGTCATTAAGCCACCCAGCAACCTGAATAGGCACTACCAGGTAAAAGTACAGCAACGAACATAGACACTGATGTTAAAAACAAAGAAAAAAAAGTGACTGTTCTACGACCAAAGTAGAGCAGCAAAACCATGGCTGCAACACCAGCTGGAATTTCCACTGCGCCCGACAAAAAGAACCCTAAAAACGGTCAAAAAGTTTAAAATTATAAGCTAGTAGACAAACCAGTCATTTGATCTTCATGTAAATCTACAGAAAACAAACTGAGTGCCCAGTAGGTCGAGTTCATGGTGATCCTTGAATATTTTCTTTTAGTGTTCTTGGAGAACATTGAAATTTGAGCGCTAGTATAGAATACCCCCCAAATCAGACCTTCTAAAAATCGTTGTAACTAATTTTGTGGACATATTTCTTCTCTTTGGTCCGATATTTTTAGTAAGTTTTGGAATTCTAGTAGAAATTTTTCGCTTTCTTAAGAGGACATTTTGAGTGTGATTTGGCCATTTTATTGAACTTCAGATTATTTTCTTAATGTCTCGACAGAATTCCAAACATTCAGACAATTCAACGTTTGTTTTGAAACCTAGACCCAAAAAAATTTTTTGTAACTTTTTGATCCCTTAAGAATTTTAGTTGAGGATTACAGTGCTTTAATGATTTTTCTGCTTTAACGTTGGCAATTTTTGTAATTTTCTCAAAACAACTAAATTAAAAAAAAGTCGGAATTTTTAAGGTGGTGTAAAAAAATTTGGCGCTAGTATAGTATAACTTTTAAAATTACAGATTTTGTCTCTTAAATTTTGCCATTTTAGTAAGTTTTGAGAAATTCTAGAATAGATACATTTCATCCTTTCTTTTAGAAGGCTACGCTTTGTTAGATGTGATTTAAGATATTGGTGAACTTCAGACAATATTATGTTTACAAATCACTTGGGGTTTATTTCCGAAGAGCAATCTCAGAGCAACCAACAAGATTGGTGTTTTGAAAATTTTCCTAGCCTTAAAAATATATTTTTGTGTAAACGAATTTTTAGTCTTTTACCCTTGTAATTATTTTATTATGAGTGCTTTAACATTGTGTAAAATTTATAAAGTTATCAATTTTTTGTAATTTTCTCAAAACAACTAAATTAAAAAAAAATCGGAATTTTTAAGGTGGTGTAAAAAAATTTTTACTAGTATAAGGTATAACTTTTAAAATTACAGATTTTGTCTCTTAAATTTTTTCAGCTTTCATGTTTTTTGCACACCTCAGTCTTTGCGAAAATTGTGCTTATAAGGACAGATACATCTGAACTTTTATCTACTCTCGAATAAGGACGCTGGATTAAACTGAGCAAGGTGCAAACATGAGGTGCTTTCAAGAATTACTAATACTGATTCAATGGTTCTTGAGGCAGAGACAGGAGCAAGAGCAGTCCAACAAGATTTATTATCTCAGGAAAAGGACGCTTGATACAGTCGACACGCTCCCGACAAGGACACTCCGATTAAGGACCTCTCAGATAAGGACCAGATTTTTTGTTTGGTTGGTTTTCGAGAATAAGGCTGACTTGAGGTTCCCTCTCAATAAGGACGCTTCGATAAAGGACACGCTCCCGACAAGGACAGCAATGTCTGGTCCCAACCTTATTAGTCTCACTCTCAATAAGGACGAATTCCACAAAAGACAATATAAACTGTGATTTGTCTCACGCGAAAACAAATTTTTGGTTAGGGAAATTTTTTGTAAACATTTTTTGTGCCCGTTTGAAAGAAACAATGGTATATTTTCGCGCTTTAGTTATTTTTTAGACTTGATATGGTAACTTCACCAAAAATGGCCGAAATAGTGTTTATGATTTGAGTGAGACCCCTTTAGGGAGGAGGGGCTTGGAGTTGCTTGAGAGTTATAGATTCCACTTACCTTAGAGATGATCCGAGCAAAACCTGTGGTCTTAAAACTCATTCCCAGACTTTTTTTGACGTGTCCTATGAGAAGAAAGTAGTAAAATCCACCAAATAAGGTACCCAAGAACCCTCAAAAACTAGACAAAAGTCATATTTTGGTCCAAAAAAAAGGTTTTTTTTGGAAAGTGGCTTCCTAGTTGTTTTTTACTCGCTATTTACGTAAAAGTAGTCAAAACGGGAACGTCTACACAAAGTGCGCCCCAAAATTATATACTGTTTTTATTGACATTTTGCAAGTCAGAATTTAAAATTTAAAGGTCCCGATACTCTGTTCTATGTGTGGAAACATATTTCTGATGTGTATGTCTGTGTAAATGGTGAAATCGAGATACGCCAAGTATTGGATTCTGATTGGGATTATGACGTGTTTAATGAGTGAATAAAAACATTATTTGGGGCGTAAATTTTGGGGCGCACTTTGTGTAGGAGTTCCCAAAACGCACAAAAAAGAGGTCTACATGGGATTTCGGCCATGGCGAGAGATTGAGCTCCAGCCGCTCTCTATAAGGACAGGTTAAGTGAGCTCTGGTTAATCAGGCTCTCAATAAAGACGTTCTAAATAAGGACAGCTCCCAATAAGGACAGCGTTTTGTAAGTCCCTTGAGTGTACTTATCGGGAGAGTCGACTGTAACAATAGATAACAGAGTGACACGAGTCAACAGAAGACTCGATGTCGTGTCAAGACAATAATAATTACGAATAATATTTCCACACAGCACTGATTTGTTGATGTAACCTTTTCGACAGATTTTCCAACAATCCATGTAACGATACATTGTGCAGGTAAGCCCAAAAAATTTAAGCTTTTTGTTTGAGTCCATCCTCCACCCATCACCTAAAGCTTAAATGGATGGTTTTTAGAAAAGATTTTGACAAGGAATCTAAAAAAAACGTATCAGAATAAAAAAATAGATTTGAAAGTTGGAATATGCCCAAGACCCAAACGCAGAATTTGACAAAATCTTCTTTTTATGTTTGTTCGAATACAAACTATTGCCTACATAATATAGCTGTGCAGAATGAAGTGGAAACACAGAGATCTGCTTTTGAACATGTCGAAGAAGGTGCGACTAGCTCCTCCTCTGACCTCTCCACCTTCCAAAGTAGTGCCATTGGCAGTGGAAGTGATCTCCTGTTGGCAATCGTGCAGTTCAATTTCCACATTGTTGAATTTGGCAGATTGTTTGATGTAGCGAGTCACCTGGGTGGTCTTCTTGTTGGCGATCAGCCAATGCAGACTCTCCGGCAAAAACCTACAAACAATAAATAAAGTAGTGGGCTTTTGAAACTATTCAACTTACCAGTAAAATGCAAAAGAGAGCAATCCAGGTGCTGAGATTGCAAAGTAAAGCCAGCGCCAATTAGAGATAAATAGATGAAGAAAACCTACGCCCATATAACCACTTATCTGAACACATTCTCTTTATTCGGATATACTTTTTGATGAAAAAAAAATCGGCCGATTCTAGTAAACAGCCATCCTACTAAGGGTATTGAAAAATAAACGGCCCAGGCTGTTTAAAATATTTTTTGAATAGTTTTTTGTTTGAATTTGCAGTTATTTTCAATTTTTCCAAAATTTTGAACCACCGACCAGTCGAGCCCAACGTTTCCAGATCAGACAAGATAGAAGACTTTCACTCAGAGGTTCGATCGCGAATTTCTAAAATGAAGGCATCTAGTGTCAAATATAAAGGCAATTTAAAGGAATTTTCACCAATATAAAGGCAACTTAAAGGCATGTTGTCCCTATGCTTCAAACCCGACAAAAATCAACAAAAAACAACTTTATTGACCAACAACATATTTTTCTCCCCCCTTTCCTGCTTTCAACAACTCTTTCTGCCCAAGAAAGTAGTCATAACTTTCATAACATTCGTCAAAATGTGCCTTTATTTAAAAAAAAAATTAAAGGCAAAATTTTCAAATTAAGGGCAATGCCTTTAATTAAGGGATATAATCGGACCCCTGCTTTCACTGCGCTATAACTTCTTGATATTGAGTTAAGATTTGTCACGCATGATACACGAAACTTAAATTTTAGATGCAAAATACAAAATAATTTACAAAATATTTTGAGCGTTTTCGGAGTAAAAAATCTGTCTCCCACATATTCAAAACTCGAAATTGCCGTGGTTGTAGACGACAATGGTTTTTAATTTAGAGAATGAGCTAACCAAACAAAATAGCTAAAAAAGAAATGTTAAAAATTTACGGATTAAATAGGCAAATGAACAATTTCACAAGGTTCTATTTTAAATAAGCAAAAAAAATGTCCAGAAATCCAGTAAACATCCCTATACCAAAACGGTACTTATATAGTTCTACCCCCATATCAGATTTTTTTAAAACTGACCTGAAATAAACTCCCAAAATCATTTTTTCTGATCAACAAGATAAAAGAAGCATTTCAAAAACACTTTCTGAATAAAAAATTTTGGTCAAAAAATTTTCATTCCACCCTTCAGAGGTGGGTGGCTTGGGGTTGAGATGCGCACACCCACATACCTTAGACACAAATCACTCGAAAGTGACTCTGGATGCATAGAGGGCTTGGGGTTGAGATGCGCACACCCACATACCTTAGACACAAATCACTCGCAAGTGACTCTGGATGCATAGAAGGGGCTTGTAGTTGAGATGCGCACACCCACATACCTTAGACACAAATCATTCGAAAGTGACTCTGGATGCACATAAAATGTATTTCATTTAAAATGTAATTTCGAGTTTTTGCCTGTTTATCTTGTTTTCAAGCATGGAACTTTGCACAAAAGAGACTCTTATTCATTTTTGATCAAGAGTCTTCTCGAATTATGTCTAAAAGGTGAAGTTGAGATGCGCACACCCACATACCTTAGACACAAATCACTCGCAAGTGACTCTGGATGCATAAAAACGTATGCATACCAGAGTTTCTATATGCGGTAGACTCCAAAAAGTTAAAAAACTGTCTATTTTACCTTTATTTTACTTAAAAAGACTAAAATTTAGTGAAAAACTGTAAAAAGACCACCTACCTTTGAGGGTGGGAGGCAATTTTTTTTGACAAAATTCAAAATTTGTTTAGTCAGAAAATGTTTAGAAGTGCTTCTTTTATCTTGTTGAGCAGAAAAATGAGTTTGGGAGGTTATTTTGTGTCACTTTTCAAAAAATTCGATTTGGGGATAGAACTATATAAGTACCCAAAAGACTTACCCAAACAAATGTAGAGAAAAGAGGAGTTATTGAGCGAAATGATGGTGACACACCTTCGATCATGATCACAAATCCAATTGTGCCCACACCCTGAAACCAATAAACTGTAGTTGTCTGCAGTTTTGTAAAATATGATTGTGCCATATCCCTAAACCCAAGAAAAACCCACAGCTGTGCCCAGGCCAGCAAGGAAACGAAAAAGAGAAACAAGTTGTATGTGGGTGCCAGAGAGCAAGCTATATTTGCCAGAACTGTCAACCACAATGGGATCAGGAACGAGAACTTTCTTCCATATCGGTCAGCCAGTTGGATTATTAGGGGGGTGGTGATCATTCCACCTAAAATTGCAGTCAAAACAGACCAGTAACTAGCAAGAACACTGACCGATCATGAACAGAGAAGTTCCATGCTGGGTGTAATACTCCTGTAACAGTAAATGGTTTTTATTTGGCTCTTATGAAAAAGCCAAAGGAGCCAACCTTGTGGCACACCAGGTCGAACTCAATGGGCAAAGTGATGTGGTTGTCAGTTTGGTTGTATTGGAAACTAGATTCGAGTCCTCGACCACACTCCCTCTCCGCATTTTGGGTGTCCACAAGGGTGCACTGGTCAACAACTTTGAATTGATTCTAAAGTTTGAAAAGTTGGTAATTCAGCTGCTCTGGTATGTTTATTAGTTCCTATCTGTTATCAGTAGGGTAGTCGACTTGTCGAAATTTTCTCGATTTTCGACGTAAAAAGTTGAAATCGACGCGCCGAGTCGCCAATCCTAATTATGAGTAATCTAGCAAAAACTATAGTATTTCCGAAATCTATGATTTAATAATTTTTCCAAAATATATGATTATTTCCAAAAGTATCGAAAACATGTGTTTTTAACAAAAACATTGTAATTAGTTAAATCACAATTTCAATAAAAATCGTAATTCATACAAAAAAAGCTTCAGCAGGTCAGTTCATTCCTAAAAACCAGTTACAGTCAAACCTCGATATAACGTACCCCCTGGGGGCCGGGTAAAGGGGTACGTTATATCGAGGGCAGAAACCAAATAAATGACAGGTGTACGTTATATCAATGGTTTGTAAAATATTCAAGTGATTTTATTCACAAGCTCAACATTAACAACAATCAATGGCTAGCGGAGAAAAACCTTTTTGACGTTTCGGCTTTGGAGTACTCATCGAAACTAAAAGGGAAACATTTAATGACTACAGAAAACATTGCAGAAGCAGAAAAAGAGCAAAAACTGTATGAAATTGGTAAATATATTCAAACTTTAAATTCTTTCTGATTAATACTTCAAGGTACTTCAAGATCATATTTCAGTTATTTATCACATTTACGCTCAGATTTAGGCAAGGGTAGGCCAGCGTATGTCAGGACGGACTCAAACGTGTTTCCCTAACTGCAAAAAGTACTAAAAAAATGTTTGAGTTCGTCCTAACATACGCTGGTCTACCCTTGCCTAATCCTAGATGTGATAAATTGCTGTAATAAAATCCTGAAGTACCTAAAAAGACCATTTACTCTGGAGAAGCTGAACCCAATTTTTGAGAAAAGTTTAAATTTTTGGATTAGAAACTGTTTATAAATGTTTCTTGCATCGTATGAAGCAGAAAAAAGTAGTTAACCTAAGAAGCACCCAAAAGTTTATTCCTGAACGAACAACAAAAAATGGTAAACATTCAGTAAAAGTGGTAGGTTGGCCGTTTAATAGAAGAAATAAGGTATGTATGCTTTGAAGTCCTTGGCCATAAAATCAAGCAGATCATCACTTTGATCCGGATTTACAGTAAAACGAGTTTGCTAACGGCAACAACTTGTAAACTTGTAAACGGCCAAAACAAAATATTTCCGAGAGCTGTAGTTACAATAAAATTATGTAACCATTATTCCCAATTTTAAGTTAAACCACTCACAGAAACTGCAGCATATGCACTGCTATTCAACAAGCACTGAAATTCTGGTTGTACAGCAATCAGAGACATCACCTTAACTAACAATTAAACCAAAAACTTCTCCGAAAATGTTCCCACCATAGTTTCGGCAGCAAAGAGGAAATAAGCGAGACTAGCCATGGCATAAATCAACATTTGGTATTTGCCGTATTTACCCATTTTATCCAACACTTTCTCAGCGTCCAAATGTAGGTAAGGGTATGCTGGAGATACTGATGTTCCTCCCAGAGGTGCCAGCGGCAATTCACTTATTGAAGCTTTTTTCTGGGTGTCCATTTCAGTGGTCAGGCTGGTTTCCGAGTCAAAAAGTTTAATATTTTCACTATTTGTTCAACAGGTGGGGGTCTGTGTGAAGGATGGTGGACTACTGACTGCTTGCCATCGATTTTGGTTGTGCTGCTTACAGTTTCACAGAGGTAGTAGTAATCAGCAAGTCAAAGATTAGTGTGCTGGCAGCAATAAAAGGGCAGACAGCAGGTGATAAGCTATCTACGTCCACTATCACTAACTAAAATACCAACTACCATGGACTAATCTTTGTCAAAAGCTTCGAATTTTAAAAGCGATGTTGAGTGAGAACAGCACAGAGTTAAAGTGAGATGTTCGCAGGGTACATAATGTCCGTTTTAAATTTGCGATAAAAAATACTGAAAGCTGATAATCGTTTTGTGTATTTTTTTGAGACAAAGGGACAAATCTGGTATCGTCTAAATAAAAAAACCAACGTTTCTAACTCTACCGATTTTTTGAAATGGCGCCAACCGAAATTTCTAAAATTTTTAAGACAATCTGACTATGTTTTACTCTCATCTTGCAAAAAAAGTCACGGAAGTAAATACGGGAAATACAAAGTCTAATTTTTAATGCTCCTATTCAAAAAAAAATCAGTAGAGTTAGCAGGCCTGTAAAAAACCAGCGCGTCAAAGGTGTCAAGGAGTATAGCTCTAATCGGTTTGTGCCTTGTCAAGTCTAGTTAGGATGTGATCTAAGTGTCTAAACTTACTTGCGAGATGGATCCTAGAAACACACTTAACCGAAAAAAACCTTGTTGCACTTTGTTACAATGATGAGAACGCTTAAAATGAATTTGATCCAAGATAAGTGAATTTGTGTACATTAGTTAATTTGCGAGCTAAAGTTCGTTTTCCGGTAATCTCCCAAAATCGTATTTTAACCACTTTTTAAGACGTTTTAGACACTGAAACGTACAGAAAACGTGTTTTTAGGTGGCGGAAAAGCATTTGCAGAAAAAATTTTTCTCGAAAAAATCGACTTTTTGACCAAAAAATCATTCTCTTTCGTCAAAAAGTGCCATTTTATCCAGTCCTTATTGATTTTTGAGCACCAAAATTGAAGATTTTGTTGTAAAATCTCAAGAATTTCGGGTGTGAAATAAAGGACTAATCTTTAAATAAAGGACGTTTCCGAGCCCTGGTATATATATCTATATTATATATATATATATATATATCATACAAGAGGGTGTTTTACAAAAACAAAAAAATAATAAATACCTTTTACAATTGAACCTTCTATTTTGTTGCTGCTGTCTGATCTCGTTTTATAAGCTTAAAATACACCTGGACAAAAAATAGGACCAATTCAACAACAGAAAAGTAACAAATTGCATTATTTTAATTGGAGATAAAACAGGATATTATATGTCTCGTCATTTGTTTGTAATGTTACCGGGCTAGACAGTTGTTATGCATTGATACTACGGTTACTAATAATACAAAAAACGTTTTTTGAACTAATGTTCTCTAACTAATAAAAATGATGACGTAGGAACAGCTAGCCATTTTACAATCTTGCAATTTGTTGCAATTTTTAAGATGAAATAAGCAGCGAAAACAAAATACCGTATTCTCTCTAATAGACAGGCCGGCCCTTCTAATAGAGAGGACCCGTCTATTTTTCGGTACATAAAATGTTTCTCCCGAAAAGAATTTAGCCATCAGAACTTAACAACATTGTCACCAAACTTTCAATCAAGTACTCAAACAAACAATTAAACACTCAATGAACGCATTACTATTATGGAATATATTTTCTTCTTCACCAAAGTCTATTTGTTCATTGTCTCAGAAAGCTTTTTTTCTTCCCGCACCATTCACAAATTGCGTCGACCAGTAGGCACTGGAATATCTTTCTCGAAGCAGTGCATCTTATTGTCCTCACTGAGATCAGTTGAAGTAGTAATCCAACATGACTTCAATGACTCGGTGATGACCCTCTTCGGTAGTCTTTTTCAAGCATCTAAGGTTCAAATGCAGGTAGACAGCCATCAGAGCTCGTCAATCATTCCAGTTGTCCTCTTCCAAGCCAGTAGCAGCTTATCATTAAATTTATCGAAGATAGTAGGTATTTAATAGACGATAGTCTATGAATGTGCAGAACACGACTGATTTATTCGAAGCCGAAATACAAACTAATTTGTACAAACAAACTTATTACTTAAAAACGTGCAAATTCGAACGATTTTTTGGGTTATTGACTTACTATGAGTAACATGCCTTTAGGGGGCCCGTCTATTAGAGAGGGCCCGTTTATTTTTCAACCCTTCTCAGACGGGGCCCGTCTAAGAACCACTGACGCTCGTGTGTGGTACAGTCGGACCTGGATAACACATCACCCCGATAACCCGTGACCTTTGATAAACCCTCACCTTTACTAATCCGAATAAGTTCTTAAAAAATTTAGAAATAAGTAAAATCAAAGAAAGTTACATATTGGGTTGATTCATAATTAATGCGGATCAGTCAAAGTCAGGTGGAAAGATTTGAGAGCTTGATCATTAAAGTCAGATGGGTGACCTCTTCCTTTCTCATCTTGCAAGCTTGTGTCACCGCATTTGAAACGCTTGAACCATCTTTCCACCTGACTTTGACTGATCGCCTCTTCGCCAAAGAGTTCGACAATATCGCGAAAAGACTGCGCTGCCCTCCATCCTTTCTCGAAGCGGTAGAGCATGATATGGCGAATGTGAAGGTGGTTTTCGACGCGCATTCTTCTTAACTAAAAGCGAGGGCATACTTTAAAACAAAAAAGCAAATTTAAAGAAGAAATAGATCAAAAGAATCATAAGGCAACAAAAATCCGCATTAATTATGAATCAACCCAATAGTTTTAAGTCATGTAAAACGCTGATCGTAGAAAAATTACGATATTTGACTTGCTTTTTAGTATTAATTAACATTAAATTTAATACAAAAAGTTTTACAAGTTTATAAAAGGCGGAATGGGTAGAGCTCGTGGGAGTTAAGAAAGTGCAATAAACAGCTTTGTAAAATATTGACTCTGCTCCTAGATATATACCCTCAAAGTTGGAGGTGGGGCATAATTAGAGACTGGGTATAATTAGAGTAAATACTGTAAGCAAGTCTATTTCGTGAATGATAGCTCACTCTTCATGCTATCATACACAACTGAAGTAATGGAGGTTATGAAGAACAAGTCAACTTTAGAGAGAAAATGAAAAAATATGAGATTTTGGGGGTATATACCTCCGAAAAATAGTCCATTTTTCAGGTCACGAGTATTTTCAAAGCTGATCTTCAAATAAAGCTTACCATCAGATTCTACGCCTAGGTAAAATACTTTGGGCAACAAAAGGCTAGAACCCTTCGTAGAAAAATTTTGAGATTTCGGCCGAAACACGTTTTACCCATTTTACCCTTGAGTTGGCCAGGGCCAAATCTCAAAATTTTTCTACAAGGGTTTCTAGTAGTTATCCCAGGAGTAGAATTGGATAGTAAGCTTTATTTGAAGATCAGCTTTGAAAATGCTCGTGACCTGGGAAATGGACCATTTTTCGGGGATATACCCTCGAAATCTCGTATTTTTTCATTTTCTGTTTAATGTTGACCTGCTTTTTATAACTTCCATTTTACATTTTACTTGTGTACCCAACCCCATCCAGGAGAAACCCAGAGACCAGAACCAAAACCACAGGGGGACCAACCGAAAATCGTGTTTTTGACATAATACACTAAAAAATTTTGTTGGCGAGAAAAATCTGAAAGATCTGTAAAAACAGATTTTTTGAAAAACGACCTATGAAAAAAGTTGAAATCCTCGGAATTTCTTGATCCACCCTGTACCATACCCTCAATCCTTTGATGCGGCCCAATGTAAGCAAAATAAGCTTTATTTTTTATAACTTGGGTTGGCCAGAGCATACTTTCGGAGAATATTTTCTGTACGAATTTCGATTCTTACAGACTAAAAATTTTTTTTATTATTTATATTTCTTGAGTCAAAAATTTTGATATGAATTTGTGATAATTTGTGATGTTGACTCATTTTTAAAAATGTTTTTGATCAATTTTTCGTTTTCTCTGCTGGTTTTTTAGTACTTTTACACCTTTCAACTTTACAACCGTTATGCCGAAGTTAACAAAACCTCTGTCATGGTGCTGGAATTATTCTAACTGAAAGAATAATACGAAAGTGTCTACTGCTGCAATTTCTGTGGTTATCCATACATTTAAACTAGAGTTGTGAAAAAGCCAGAGCGGTATCTTTTAGTGGTTTATTCTCGAGAATATTCTCGGCTTTTTCTGGTTTTTCTTCATCATTGATAATAGTCAATGAAAACAGCGAAAAAAGCTGAAATATGCTATACAAACATTATTTCTGTTACGAAACAATTGTAACGGGTAATGTGACATGAAAAAAAATCATGAAAAAGACTGAAATATGACACAAAAATGCTGAACTATGCCGCGAAAAATCATTTTTTCGTCGCATATAAAAAATTTTTTTGTGGCACATTTTAGCCTTTTCGTGATAACCTGTTTCTCGTGGCAAAAATACCCTTTTTGTGGCATATTTTAGCATTTTCATGAATGGAACCATATTATACCTTAAAATTCACGAGTTATCATATGGCGGGAATTCGAAATTTGAATTAAATTCAAAAAGATTCTGCTCTATTTTAATAAGAAGTGGCTTTTTTCTTGGGTTTTTTTCTGGTTTATTCTAGGGTTGGGTTACCGACCGGTGACTTACCGGTAAGTCACTGAAAACTCGGTGACTTAAAAATTCTGTGTATAATAGAAGATATCCTCAAAACAATTCGTAAATTCAAACATTTACTGAACAAACTAATGTAAAACCTGTATTAATCGCTCGCCTTGTAATAATTGCCCCCTAGTGACAGCAATAATAACAAAAAATTACGCAGGGTAATGCACGAAGAAAAAATTCAATCAAAATCATAATTATAATCATTGTGGTTCATTGGCAGTTCTGGCGCGGTTGTATCCACTTCTTCCTCTTCGATCTGTTCCATCCGAGCTGGCTTGAAAAGAGTTGAGTGCTTTAGCATTAAATTGTGTTTAATGAAAGTAACTTGCGAGGCAGTATCGACATTCATTCTAAAGTATGAATTACAAGCTTGTGATCAATCCACCACATTGAAAAACACAAACCGGTTTCGAAGCTTGGTGTGAATGGCACCACGAAGAGACCAGTTACGCTCGGTTGATGCTGCCGAGATTGGGATGTTGTGAAGCATGGCGACGACTTTTGACACGAGTGTATCGGAAAAAAAGGTTTCCACCACGTGCGCGAATCCATTGTGTCGACTGCCTCCCATGCATAACTTCGTTTGTCGTTGAAAAATATTGCAGCGCCAGCCAACCATTGCGCCCATTCAATCATGACCTTTAACAACAACTTGTTTCAGCTTCCTTCAAAATTAAGAAATGGTTACTTGTCCTCGTTTTTCTGCAAACAGAGGATTCTTGATGCACTTGTTGGCTAGAAGCTCAATTGCCTTTTGCTTTTCTTCAACCGTCAGCGATTGTCCTCTAGTAGATAGGTGACGTCTGTCTTGCCAAATTCTTCGCGATTGTTCAAAATCTAAAAAAAGAAAAGAAAAGAATTTATTACAAAAAGAACTAACACACAAAATAAAACTCACTTCAGTTAGTTCATTCTTCAGTTCTGGCAAGAATTCGCTATCATTTACAGCAGCTCTCGATTGATTGAAGGCTGCCTGAATCATCTTGTAGAATCCAAAACAAAATCATGAACACGGTATGAAAGTTTTTCAATCTTACTTTCTTGAATCAACTTCATTTCTTTCGATCATCGTAATAACTTCGGCCAATGGATCGAGCATTTGTTTGAGGTCCTTAACGTCGAACCAGAAATCTTCACTGTCAAACAAGAGCTTTCGGCTTCTCTCTTAAACACCGCATCCTTCCAAATTCCAGGTGCCCAAATTGCCGATTTAAGAGCATCTTCATTGGCGAAGATCGATGATACCAGCTTTGCATAAGTTCCCCATCGAGCTTTGACAGGAAGCTGAAGCATCGCAGAAGAGCCCCTTTGTTCGATTTGAGCCTTTGACAAGACGAGTTCAGGCCTCTTCTTTCTGTAAATGAGTTTGAGAAAAGGAGACAAAAAGTGTGAAACTTGACCGGAAAAATTTCGCATTCTCACAGCAATACTTGAGGCAATTAGCAATTTTCGTCTTCTCGCAAAAATCCCTGGCAGCTAGATTGAGTATGTGTCCCTTGCATCCTTCGAAGAGAATCCATGGAAAAACTTCACCAGTGTATTTAGGACATTGACCAGAGAGCTTCTTCCAGGCATTTTTCATGATTGCGGTGTGATCCGTAACGACAGCAACAATCTTGTGCTTCCCAAGTTTGATAATCTGTTCTGCCAGAATTCTAGCAATGAATTCTCCTAAAACAAGCATAATGAAACAATAAGTTTGAAAAACAGATAAATACCTGTGTGCGCTGTTCTTCAGATATTGCCATCCACCTCGCATTGATTGGTTCGTAGAGAAATGTCTTTGGAGTGTGCACGGCGATGTTGATTATTGAATTGCTCTGGACATCAGTCCACCCATCTGAAGATATTGCCAAGAATTGCCATTCCAACATGCCAATATTCAGGTAAAAAGGATTACTCTTGTCACCAGTATGTCCAGTTCAGCTTGCTCATCACTTGAGGTGCTTTCGAAGAAGTTTGTGATGGTTCGGCAGGTGATTTGAGACGAGACATCTACAACACCGTAGAACTTGGCTTTCTTCAGTGGTGATTCTGCAGAACTTTCTGGCCTCTTCTTCGGCAGCCGGTCAATTTCTTTCTTAGTCTCGGCTCCGACTTTGTTGCAAACCTAAATTTACGCATAATTACCAAGTTAGTGCATTAACTATAACACGACCTTCAAATGCTTTTCTTGTCTTCCAGTATTGTCTACATAACGACCCGCTTTGCCAGCTTCCCAGTTTGGACTGCAGAACTTGCAGTACCGGACAACAGAAAGTTTTCCATTAATGAATTCTTCTCGCTTTGTGAAAAAATTCCAGCTCCATGTAAATTGTTTCGGCAACTTAAACTAGACAATAAATAGGCCACATAACATTTGAAAACAAAAATGCAGAGAAATGAAACGGCATTCCAAAATTTGCAGTAAACAGTAGTAAGATCTAAAAATTGTGACAATTTTGTTTTGAGACGGCGCTAATTTCGATAAAAAAAATTTATTTTTTTATGAAGGTCCCGGTGACTTACCATCACTTAACCCTAGTTTATTCTCGAGAATATTCTCATTTCACAACCCTAGTTTAAACCGATTAAAACTGAAGAAAACAAAAAATTGCATTTCTGAAGATAAGTTTGATATATTTGAATGCTTCTATTACAGGGCTTATATTTGTGCTTTTTAATTATTTTTATTATTTCAGAACTGCAAATCTATTTTTTTTTTGAAATTCATAAAATTGAAATCTGATTTTTTCGCTTTAAGATGGCAACAAACTGTTTGTTGGTCTACTTACTCACGCTTAGTGCTATAGAAATTCACTGTTAAAATGTAATATCACCCGATTTTTCGGGTAATTTCGGAATAAACTCAACTATAGTTAAAATTATATTTAAAATCATAATGCGAATATTTTGAACTCTCAGGTTCGATTCCCAGTGGGTGCATAACCTATTTTTTTACTCTACGTTTCAGTAAATTTACTGATTTCCAGGTACCAGCCAAAATGGGACGTTATAACGAGCGGGACGCCATATTGACGTCGGCTTAGCCTGATTTAGTTCAAACCAACCAAAAAAAAATTCGGGACGTTATGTCAAGCGGGACGTTATATCGGGCGTCGACTGTATATGAAAAGTGTGAATTGTAGAAGAAAGTCAGGAAATTTGAGTCAAACCAGTCAAAACCCCAACAACGATCGATTTTCGGAAATTTAGCCTATGTTAGCCTGGATACAAGCTCCAGTAGGTGTGAAATCATGCTCTATTGATTTTATTAGGTAGCCACGAGTGTGAGGATTATTTTGACAACAAACTTGTAAATTAAAGAAGATAAAAAAGGGTGTGCACCCAGGGGGATTTAAACCTGGTAGTTCAAAATATTCGCATTATGATTTGCACCACCCGCCCAAAGCCCATTCCCACACCACTACCTACCCCCCCAACCAACACTCCCTCAAATTTTATTTTTTTTCGAAACTGTGAATAGTTGGCAAATTCTGACCAAACATGGACACCATCAGATTTCTATGTACATCTATTCTTTCTGTTTTTACGCAAGATTTAAAAATTTATTTCAAAATGGCGCTTTTATCACACTGACTATTATTAAATATTTATTAAATAAAACAACGCCATTCAACATATTTTGAAAACTTTATCTTTTTCCCAATCAAGCTTCTATCAAACCAATATGACTGGCAAAAAGCGAATTTTACCCGAAGTAGCCAGTTCTAGCAAGGAATTCGACCGTAAAAATGGTTCTTTCAACGATACAAAGGAAGATATAGATGAAATCTCGATGCGTAAGCTTTTCACTGAACTTGTTTACATATAAAAACTTTATATGTTTACTTTTAGCAAAGACCTCTCCGGTCAAGGATCTAAAAATTAAGAAGAAGGTGAAAAAGCAGAAGTTGGACCCTGATGAAATTTTTAATGGTGAAGCTTCTGATATGGACAGCAACCCACAAAAGCACGAGAAATCGCCTAAGGAAATGCACCAAATCTGCAAAGTTTGTTGATTCTGTCTTTCTAGCGCACATTGATTTTACCACTAGATTGTAATACAGTCAAAGCTCGCTATAACATACACCCAGGAACGTACCCAGAAGAGGAGGTGGGCACGTGCCCCCTCCGTCAGATTTTTTTCCTTATCGGTGCCCCCGTCAGAAATCCCTGCGTACACCACTGCATACACCCCTTGGACCGAGACTAGCAGTATGTCAAGCGCATGTTTTAAAGGGCGGTAGAAAATTAGCCAAAATAAAGCCAACGAGCGTCAACTGTACCACAAAAATGGTACGGCGAGCTAAAATTTTAATACTTACCATGTTTTCTCTCTTAATCTTTTCAAAGGGGGTTCAACGGTACATGGACAATTCCCTCCCAGGATATAGTAGCCAGATATCTATGTAAGGGTACCCAGGAATTGAGACGGTGGTGCCTAGCGTTCCGGCGTCAAGACTGTTTGTTAAGAAAAATAATATTTTCTAATACCGGGGTTCGAACCTTTTCGAAAAAATTGAACTGGTGATTTTGGGAATGCAATGGCAGGAGACCAAATGACCAGAGGACAAAATGACCGGAAACGAAATGACCGCGGACGAAATGCCATTATATCCTTGTCCGTAAACTTACTTCTATGAATTTTGTTGCTACATTTTTTAACAAAACAACAAATAAAACTGATTCAGGGAGCGAATTATCGGACCCGTTCTCAACCTTTATTAATTCTGAAATCACAGTCGAAAAAATGAGGAGGAGGGTTATTAGAGAAAATAGTATATTTAGTACACATCGAATCAAAAGTGATTATGAGGTGCAAAAACTTTCAACAGATGCAGTTTTTTCTTGAGACATATTTCTAATTTTTAGGCAATCCTAGAGAAGTGCAGTCAAAAGTCTTTTACTCTTTCCAACCGAAAAGCGTCATGCAGTTTTGAAAGTCTTTTAAAAGAGTTTTCGATTGATGTGGGCATGAGTGCAAAGTTAGTTTGTGCAATCTCGTCTTCTACTAATATCTGGATTGTTACAGGGAATTGCAGACTATCTTTCGCAACTACTACAAATCTGCCTCTCTTCTTAAAAACACACCACTGGAGGATGCGTTGAAGCGGGTGATGCACTATACGCAGAATGCTAATTGTGTATGTTTTTAGACTTGGCTTGCACATATTGTTGTATAATTCTTGTATAGCCACTCTGAGTATGGCTTCCGGGGATCCAAATTTCTGCTCCCGTTTCGGAGAAAAAGATTCGAAAAAATAAAAATTCCAATTAAAATTAAAATCTATTAAACCCCCACGGGGGATTATTTTTCAACCCCCGAAAAATCTTGTAGATCAAAAATGGCCCTAATTCTGAAATCCTAGTCAAAAAAACGAGGGGTGGGGGTTTATTAGAGAGTGGGATTAATAGATAAAATACGGTATTTAATTTCCAATGACATTCATTTCAACATTGATTCAATTACAGGTGTTTCAAGAAATTCGCACACTTTTAACTGCCATAATTTTTGTTCTGACGCGCGAAATTCTGTAAACGCAGATCGTCTCACTTTGATGACAATTTTTGGTATATAATGTGAAAAACACGATTCTCGCTTGGTCCCCCCTTGTTGTTTTGGCCTCACCCATCCAAAGGCCACCTACAGACCAGGAGCCAAACAACAGGGGGACCAAGCGGTCTTGGTTTTGACCTTATATACCAAACAAATTGTCATCAAAAAGTGAGACGATCTGCGTTTACAGAATTTCCAATTCGCGTCAGAACAAAAAATTATGGCAGTTTAAAAGTGTGCGAATTTCTTGAAACACCCTGTACATCGATCTGTCATAAAAATTGGATCACATTAAAGAGGCATGCCCACGCCAATAAGTCCAAATTTTTGAATTCTCGGGCATCACTTTTTATGGATACATAACCAATCTAAATTTTGACGATAGAAAATACCAAAAATGGTCAAAATGAATATCGAAATTAAAATCGATTTAGTTTGCATAACAAAACGTGGTGCCCGGAAATTCAAACATTTAAAATGGGACTTATTGGCGTAGGCATGCCATTTCAGATCTACTTGTTACAGCCTCCTTTAAGCTGTAACCATTTTAATCGAATTTTTCTGACGACAAAAACGGGCTAAATCGATGTCATTAATCATGCTTATTTAGCACGATAATTGTTCTTAACCTGGAAAAATCAGGTCGCGCCTAAAGTTTGACAACTTTTTCTTTTCGTTTGTCTTTTTTGCAGATACTAGACAGGTACTCTCCTTTAGGGTTGTTACACAGTTAACTCGATTTTTCAAAAAAATTTCACCTTATTTCTTGTTTTTATGCTATTTTTTCTCTAAAACTTTGAGCAGGTTACCCCACGTTTGAAAGCCTAGAATGTTGGCTACCCAATGGTATAAAAATTTCTTGGTTTAGTTCACAAAAATGTATACGCTTTTTATTTTCGAAATAATTCGAAATAGTTCGAACGTTTAATTCAAAATATTATTTTGTCCCATAAGTTTTGCCAAAAACTTTAGATTTTTCTAAAAGCAATATTTCATAAAAACTTGGCAAATAACACTTTTAGTCACAACTTCCATACCTGGCCTACCCCTAAGCCTAAGAAAGAGCAAATATATTTGACAGAAAATAAATCACTTTTAGAGATCGTCCAACGCCTAAGAGTAAAACACGTCAAACATATGCGCCTTGCCTATTACTTTAAAAAATATTGTTATGATGACCAGTTATGGCTTCTGACACCAGATTCGTGCTCAGGATGAAATTTCCAAAGCTGTCAATAAGCCTAAGTAAAGAGAAATATATGTTGAAAAAGTGCGTAAACACTTATTAGTCACAACTTATGGGACTAACCTAATAAGTTCTAAATTGTTCCAAAGTTTGCAGAAGGTCTGATTTTTGGTGAATTCTAAACCAAGAAATTTTTATACCATTGGGTAGCCAACATTCTAGGCTTTCAAACGTTAGGTGACCTGCTCAAATTTTAAGAAAAATAGCATAAAACAAGAAATAAGGTGAAATTTTTTGAAAATCGAGTTAACTGTGTAACAACCCTACTCTCCTTGATTAAAACAACCCTTTTCTGATTATTTAGGCTTTTCAGAAACCATCACATTTAATTTTTCAAATCAACTTTTTTCGATTAACCCATATGTGCCGATATGTGTCACAAATAACCATAAGTTTACCTTACTCCTCCTATTGAAATTTTCGAATTTTTTAAAGGTCTTGCGGTTGAACTACAGTAGAGGCAATTACTTACTCGCACGATTTTTTATCAAATTTGAGAAAGTGCTCAATTTCAACGTGGTACGTAGCGATTGAAATATTTTAACACTTTTTCTGCGCTTTTATTAACATCAGCAAGTCAGACAGTTGTGGTTCTCAGCGAGAGTCGGCAGAGCGAGTTGCAAAAAAGCGAAAAACACCGATCTTGTTAATTTCAGCAAAATTTTGTAAAACTAAATTAGTTTTTGGGGTGTGCACGGGAAGGCCTGCGGGCCGGGAGCCCGTCCTAACATTGCGCTGGCAATGCCTGAATTTTTTTTGGAGCAATTCTCGCAGCTGAATATTGTCTTTTTCAGCTGACTTCACGCCTTTGTAGCTGATTTATTACTTTTTGATCAGCTGCATACGCGGGAAATCAACTGCGAAAAAACGGAAATCAGATGCAAAAAAGGTCTGCGCGTGGTATTGTTATCGAAATGCGCATCAGCAAGAAAGGAGCAAAAAGTGGAAAAATTAAAAGAAGAACCAAATTTATAAGCCATTAAAGAAACTACTGCTGTTGATGAAGAATATGATGTTGATGTGTTCGATTTTGAGGATTTATCCTTTTTGGGACCCCAAATCTTTTTTTTTTTTGAAATTCTAGTCAAAAAAAATTTTTCGTTTGAGAATGAAAATAAGCACTAGATAAAATGGGCAGGAGTAGTGTGGGCCAAATCACTTTGGGACAATTCAATTTGGGCCAAAATCAAATTGCAATATTGGGTAAATATTTGCCGAATATTGAAAATGATCTTCGCGCGATTTGATTTTGACCCAAATTCATTTTGGCCCACAGTACTCCTGCCCGATAAAATGTCCATTTTTGCCAAAATGAGATCAATACCCTGGTTTACCTAAATTAAATTTTTTCTTGGAAAATGACACAAAATGACAAATGACAACACAAAATGACATGACAAATGACACTTTTTTAAATGACATGTCATTTACCAACCCTAGTAAAATGTCTAATACTATCCTATTCAAAATCGTGTTCTTGCATTGTGTTTTTGGCCCATTTTTCACAGGTCATTATTAGGTGAGTCACCACTTGTTGTGTGGCTAGGAAGATGAGCTACAAAATGAGTGGTAACTTACCCAATAATGGTCTGCGAAAAGCGGGCAAAAACTAAAAAGTCGAAAATCTGGAAAAAAAATCCGGTAAAAATATGTTAATCGGCCAAAAACATATATATTTGTCGATATTTAGATGACAGGACATCCAGATTTCCCTAAGCATCCTCAAGCCGCCTACAACATTTTCTGGTGAATTTGATTGACATTTTTTCACTTTTTAAAAGAAACATTTTCAGCCGAAGGGTGAATTGCAATTTTGCCATCCTACCTAAGAAACTTCAAGAACAGTTTCGTGATGAAACTGACCCGTTAGCGATTGAGTGTAAGGTCAGTCATTTTACATGAACTTTCTCTTGGGATTTTGTTTGAACTTGTTTCCTAGGAAGAAGCCAAGCAAGACAGATTGAGATTCATCGAACAGCTTAAAGACTTCCTTGCCCAGCACAGTGACTCCCTCTTTGACAGCCAAATAAATCAGATAAGGAACAAAATTAAACGAATGGAGGCCATCAAAGGGGAGAAAGCGGTATGTTATTTGACATATTTTCTTAAGTAATCGAAAGGTAAAAGTTTTTTTAGGATAATTCACTACCAAATGTAGAAAAGAAAAAGAAACTGACTTTCGACTTCTACAAGAGCACCAAGAAGCATAAGTACGCTAGAAATTTTTAATTTGGTTTATTTAATTAATATTTAATTCATTTATTTAATCTGGATTTTTTTCGCTCAAATTTGCCCCCTTAAGAATAGGTGCAACTAAAAAATTTCAGCCATAGTTGCACGAGTGCCAATCGACAAACCGGTTGTTAGCGCCATGCGCCTTCCCGACAACTTGGACGAGTTTTTGGTGCGATAACTTTTTTCTAGCTAGCCAATGAAATACCTTTTTATTAAAAATGACTTATTGGCCGTACTTGCAAGTACTGTGAATGCTAAGAATATTTTAATAGAAAAGGACGAGTATTTTTTCTTGGCCGCTTTGCGGCCAACCCTTGCCCGGTACAACAATCTGTAGAATTTTAAAGTAGAACTTTTTAATTTGCTGGAAAAATACTTTTTTCTAACACAAAAAGTGTATTTGAAT
This sequence comes from Ditylenchus weischeri, assembly GCA_029231635.1. Lineage (NCBI taxonomy): Eukaryota > Metazoa > Nematoda > Chromadorea > Rhabditida > Anguinidae > Ditylenchus > Ditylenchus weischeri. The sequence goes on along the minus strand of JAMRYI010000641.1, from coordinate 21,121 downwards.
GCTTTTTGAGAAATTTGGGAAAAAAATTTTCCCAAAAAAAAATCAGCTTGGGACCAAGGCAAAAAAAGTTTGAAAATTTTTCACCAAAATTTTTTGCAAAATGATTCAAAAAATAAACGCTTTAAGACTTTTGAGAGATAAAAAAATTCGAAAAAAATCTATAGGGTGACCAAGGCATGGGACACCTTCATTTTTTATTTATTTTTGCAAATTTTTAATTATTATGCCATTAGACGTGAAATCAAAAAGTAGACACAGGTTATAAGTATCAGATTTCCGGTTTTCCCTGTAAGAATTTGAGTACAGGTCAATTGAAATTCCAAACTTTACGTCACATACAAGGCTAAAAATTAAATAAAACTTCTTTTGCATCGAAAACATTAAAATTTGCATTTTTTGATAGCGAGTCATACACAAAAATGTAGCCCTGGATCTGCTCTAAAAGGTTGGAGCAAATCTTTACAAAATCGAGCATCTATGGAAACTAGAAGCCATTTTGAATTCGGAACTCGTTTTCTAGTCAAATTGAGAAAGTTTTCGAGTTTCCCGCAAAATTTGTTTGACATTTTTTTTTGCTTAAATGGCTCTCCCTTGTTAAAGCCGAAATTGTTATAGCCAAAAATCTTTATAGCCAAAACGGTCAAACCTCTTATTTTTTGTGGTAGTAACAAAAGAAATCTATAGATTTAACTGATTATTTAAGTAACAGTGAAAGCCAGCGCAAATTTTTTAAAGCAAGTAACATGTAGCTACCACATAAAAATTAGAGGTGTAACCTTTTTGGCTATAAAGATTTTCGGCTATAACAATTTTCGGCTATAACAAAAGAGAGCCGCTTAAATGTGCTTTCTTTTTTGAATTGTGCCTTGTTTTGTTAGATTGTAATTATTTGGCTTAGATTTGCTTTTGTCTTTAGTATTGGGAAGGAAGGAAGGCTATACGTTTCGCGAGCGAGTCTCTGTGCCATCCTTCTTTGCTAAGGTCGACATAATGCTCAATGAGTGGAGTTTAGATCTGTTAGAGAAACCGGTATGCAAATTCAAATTGTTGTTCAGTTAAATAATCATTTTCAGACTGCTACATTTCTGTCGCCTAAAGTGGATGAATTCTAAAGCGCACGGAATTATAAGGAACAAATCCCATGTTGCTGTGTTATGGAGGCTGACAAACCTGTCTATCTTGTTCATTCGGAGACGCGAATCGAAGAACGATCGAACTAGAGTGGCAATGATGAGCTACAGAACTTCACTGCCTAAATGGGATGGAAGAAATATGTGGAGTTTCGATCTCATCTGTTCACGAGACTTTACACTTGCAGTTGCTTCAAACAAAAGAAATGATCAAGTCTTCTGCAAACATGCTCTTGGTTTCATGTGCTGTGGTGGAAAAGAAGGTTATCCAGAAGAGATCACTTACTGAAAAACGCAAAGAAAAATTGCAAAGCAAGAAGGTGAAGCGTTAGTCATTGATAAATGAAAAAATCCATTTCTGATCGAAAATTATTTGTTGTGTTCGAATGTCAACAAAACTATATTTGCTTATTAGGAATAAAGTTGGGACGCTAGTAAGATGTAAGGCTAACAACGTAATGGGGTATTAATAGATCACAATAAAAATTTGTATAAAGAAAAGTGAGCATTAAATAGATAAACACCGCTATAAACATTACGTCATTTTTGACCAAAAATAGTGCACATTTAAGCAAGATGATCCATTTAAAGATGTAAGAAGGCATATTTAAGCCACTTTTGGATAAAAGAAGGCACTTTTAGATAAAAGAAGGCACTTTCAGATAAAAGAAGGCATTTTTGGAGCAAAAAAGGCAGTTTTCAAGCAAAAAAGGCACTTTTCAGCTTTTTTCTCTGCAACTCAAAAAGAACGCACTTTTGAGCCAAAAAGAAGGCACTTTTAGACAAGAAGAAGGCAGAAAAGAGATTTATCCAATAGAAAAACAAAAAAGCCGGCACCCATGCAACTATGATTTTAGCTCAGGGCTACGAACTCAAAATTTTGAAATAAATTACATTTGGCAAGATAAAGTACAATGTGGTCCTTTTTTTGTCAAAACAGTGCTATTCTATCCAGTGAGTTTTGAGCATCAAAAATAAAGATTTTGACGTAAATTCTTTACGTCCCGGTACTCTTTTAAATTAGGGTGGGGTCGGGATAAAGGATAAGAACCAAATTTCTAAATATTTGGGGTTCCAGATAAAGTACATATCTTAAAGGACCATCGCCGTTGCCGACAACGAGAATTTCGCACGTTTGAATGCGTGCGGGACACTTTTTTATTTCAAAAATATTCAAGACAATTTCTTAGTACATAAATAATCAAATTGTCGAAAAAGCAAAGCCGGCATAAGGAATCGAACCGACAAACAACATTGACCCCCACCGGTACTTTACCACTAAACTACAAAATGACTTATAATTCAAACCTTATTTTAACCAATGTAACTTCATTTCTAAAACAATAGCAATTTCAAAAAAATAATGCTGAAAATTATCGGAATAAAAAAGTGTCCCACGCGCATTCAAACGTGTGAAATTCTCATTGTCGGCAATGGCGATGATCTTTTAAAATGAAGTACGTTTAGCATCTCTGTTTAAGCTGCAGACACTCCGTCAAAAATTACCTCAGAGTGGTACTCATTTTTCAAATTCTCCTTTCTTGAACTGTTAGAGGCTATAAAAACATTGGATCTTAAGTTTGAAACAGTTTTTGTATCATTTTAAACTGTTTTTTATTGAAAATTTTATCTAGGTACACACATTTGGATGAAGAGGAACGTGATGCAAAGTTGCTGCGTCACTATGAAAAGCTCGCGGATAATATACAGAAAGTTTACGTAAGTTTTTTTAGTTTTATTGATTAAATATTTTTTCCATATTTCAGGAAGAACTCGCAGCCAATCAGTAGCTTTACAAGCATAGCTGGTCATTTATTATTTTGCCTTCCTCCATATACGATTATGGATTTCAGTTTCCTTGTTTGTTTTTATCTGACATAGTGTACTCGCTAAATAAAGTTCCTTAAAGTGATTTAATTTTTTTATAAGTCGATGCTTTTTTCGACATGTTTAAACGAAGAACACAAATTTTTGCAATATTATGTTAAATCACCCGTTGATATACTTGTTGACACCGTAAAATTGCGTAGTTGTCCCTTTTAAAAGTAGAAAAAGTAAAAAACTAAAATTTCAAAAAGCGTTTCATGACAAAACTGTATTTTAATTAAATAATTTTGAGATAAATTGTTATACAGTCGACTCTCGTTGGTCCAAAGTATCGTAAAGTACTTAGCCAATAAGTAGTTACCTTACCTTTTTTGCATTAAGCTCGGTGAGATTGCATTTAGATGTGTGAGATTAGTATTAGGTTGTCCCAAAAGTTGTGAGACTAACCGCGTGAATTTTTTTGTGAAATTTTTTGAGTGATTTTTTGAACGTATTTATATTATTCGTGCATGTTTAAGTATTCTTGAGGCTATTTTTCAATTATTTGTATTTTGAGTTTGTTTTTAGCAGATTCCAATGCCCATGCGTTGGGAGAAAGTTGTTGAATGTGATGGAGATGATTTTGTTGAATAAAGCTTTTGAATAATGTGTTAGTTGGAATCTGCTAAAAACAAACTCATAATACAAATAATTGAAAATAGCCTCAAGAATACTTAAACATGCACGAATAATATAAATACGTTCAAAAATCACTCAAAATTTCAAAAAAATTCACGCGGTTAGTCTCACAACTTTGGGACAACCTAATACATCGAGTGATATTGGTGTATTGACGTCCCCCGGAGTGCGGTCAATTACTCATTTTTTTATAAGTCGATGCTTTTTCTCCAAATTTTTGAGATAACAGGTTTGAATCCTGGTGATATAGCAGACATTGAATTTTTCCTAGAATAATAGTGGCGCTACTGGAGAATCAGTTGCTCCTAAACAGCTTGGTCCCCCTGTTATTTTTAATTTTTTTCATAAACAAAATTTAAGATTTACTGACGCAATGTCATTATATTAAATAATAATGTTTAATAACACAGATACGAAACATAACAGGATATTATTCAAATCTCATAGTTGTCAATTCTATAGATCATAGATCTAGATTTTACCTATCTAATAAGTTATCAACTTACTTGAAAAAATTAAAAAGCTGGACAAAACTTGAAGTTCTGTTGCTTCAGACCAAATATATTGAGGAAATGTTTGGCAGTAGTACTTAACTACTACTTAACTAGTCCTACATTACTCCTTCTCAACCCTAAACAACTACTTAAGAAGTACTAGACAAGTTATTATAGTAGTTAAGAGTAGTTAAGTAATTACTTGCTATTACTACTTGGCAATTAACTTGGTCAATTTGAACTAGATGACTAAGTAGTACCTAACTACCCAAAAGAGTTGTTTATATTTTATGATTTCCGCCAAAACATTAAGTACTATAAATGGCCACTATGGCAGAACGTTAAGTACTATGTTTCCAACCCTTCACTATTACTTCTGACTAGCACTTAGTACTAGATTTTATTTTGCTGTGAGTGCAAACAAAGGATTCTCAACTATTGGGAGATTCAAACATATGGGAGACTCAAACAAAGACTATTGAAATAATGCGACATTCACACAAAATCGTTTCCAGAAAAGTACGTTCAAATATCGTCGTTTTTAAACATTGGTAGATTCACAAAATTCATTCAAAAGAGAAGGCTCGAACTGCAGGAGTTATAGCCAAGAATATCTAAGTTCGTAAGCCATTCTTCATTCGCCTTTTCAGAAATTCGCTATGGTAAACGACAATACTCAAAGTGTATCCCAGGCAACAGGGAGCTCTAATGGATCTGTGGGAAAAGCTCACTTGCTAGAACAAGATTTTCGTTGATTCCCTTCTTCACAGGGTGACCAACTTGCCGTTATTTAGTGGCATTGCCGTTATTTCGCATGATTTTGCCGTTATTTTTTTTGAAAATAATGACATTTTGTCTAGTTTTGGATTATTAAATTAAAAATGCCGTTATATTTGGATTCTTCTATTTGGAATGCCGTTATTTTGGAACATGTTGCCGTTATTTTCAAAATTTGAGTTGGTCACCACCCTGCTTCCTCAGCTAAAATTCGTTATTGGTGGTCGAGTCACGGATAAGGCCTTGCTCTTATACAATGGTCTTTATTTATTTATTGAAAGTTTTTTCAATCTGCATTTATTAGGATTTCCATACGTCTAGAGAAGCGACCGTAAGTCTCAGCGAACGCTTTCGGAGGAAAGGTGGAATCAGTGTACGCTTGTCCAGGTCACCGAGCTGGAAAATGCAAGATGCAAGTAGTCGCCAGAGGCGATGTTTGGGGAGAAAGTGGGTTCAACTACGTGAAGAAATTGTAAATTACGATCTCAAAGTTGTGGTTTGTCATTGAATTCTTTTTTTCTTCGAATTAGCTTATGTGATAAATTAAGCTGGTGGATCAAATAGTGGCTGACCGAACTGAGCGGCTCATACAACTGCAAATATTGAGAGCGCTTGATGATCCAAGGCATGGCAATGGTCGAGTTTATGATTTAGGCGAAGGTGCCGGCAATGTTGACCCAGAAATTGCAGCTTCTCAAGCAAGAAAAACTCATCAGCCCCTGAGTAAGAAGAGACGCACTTAATTTGTTTTGATTTAAAATTGTTTTTGTTAGTTTTATTGTCCGTGTTTTGCTGAATAAAATAACAGGAAAGGGATGTTTAAGAAAACTACTGTCTATACATAAAAAACTTCTATGTGAGCATAATGATTAATGCCCACTTAATTCAAGTCCATTGGATAAGACCCTTGAATTAGCTGAAAAAAATTCAAAGTATCCACCACGGAGGGAGTTGACTGTATATGTGAACTGTTCCTCAAGATAGGAAATCTCAAGAATTTAAACTTTAACCATATTCTAAGGAAAACAAATAAGCGTCAGAAGCTAAATATCCTGGGCATAGATATTATTGGCTCAAACCGCAACTGTTTGAGTCCCCCGTTAGTTGAATTGCTTCTGCGTGAAAGTACCGATACTTGAAAAGGACCTTGTTTGAACGTCCTTTTGTTGAACGGACTTTGCGTGAAAATAGCGATGCTTGAAAACATCGATATTTGAAGTTTCTTTCTTAAACGGATTTTGTGTGAATCTCCCATTGTTTGAAAACGACGTTATTTGAATATCCCATTTGTTGAACGGATTTTGTGTGAGTCTCCCATATGTCTGAATCTCCCAATGGTTGAGAATCTTTTTGTTGCAGTTGGATACCACCCTTTTTTGCATGTGATTTCCTTCTTTTTTTAGCATTAGTTAAATGTTGATAATATTTGAAAGGGGGGCCAAGGGGTTGCAAGAATTTTCGCCCTTAATTTTATCACATCCCTTGGTTTGCAATTTAGATCTCTCTCAAATTGTGCTTCTGGAAAAATTTTTCCTGCCACAGTGGACGACAAGAAGATTCTTTGCCTACCAAAAGGTCTTGTCTTTTCGAATTTTTCTGATCGGATAGACTAATTATACACAGTTTTAGCAGCCTCCTAAAGATTTTAAAAATCGTGTCAGTGATTCCAGGTTAAGTCTGCTGCTCATTTGAATAAGAAGTACAAAAGCCATGGATCAATCAATACAATTTGGAGGATCTGCTAAAGCGTCAGTTTTTTTTTACTGTATCGTCCAAGCTTTGAAATATATGGCACCACTTCGGGTACGTTATCTTTTGAAATGATATTCCATTTATAGACTCACACGGGAACATACCGAACTGTGCTCATTCGAGTTCAAAAATATGGATCAACGCCAATTTGGAGATCTGCTAAATTCGATTTACTGTATGAAATTTCAATATTTTTGGCGATCAGAAAGAAATAATCTAACTCACGGAGAACTCGAAGAAATATCAACATAAAACTGCCTCAGTATTCTGTTGACTTTTGAATTTCATATTTTTGGCTGCAGACAAAATAATGTCATGGACTAGAGATAATGGCGGGACGGGACTCCGTTCCGAAGGATTATGCGTATTTCCCGTCCCGAAATTTTTTCATCTGTCCCGTACCGGAGTTATTTTTCACTTCCCGAATTCATTGTCCTGTCCCGGTTTTTAAAAGCTGTCCGCCTTCAGTATTCAAAACCTTAATAAATGAAAAACTATTGTCTAACCTTTTCCTCTAGCTTTACTTGGGAATAAAGAATGTTTTAAGCTCTTGCTTGTCTTAGTGTTCGCGTCCCGACCGGGAAATTTTTGCCAGCCCGGAGTTAATTCTTTGGCCATACCATCCTGGTGTTCCGTCCCGGAATTTTTCGCAATTTTGTCCCGTCTCGTCCCGAACTGGCCATTCATCATCTCTGGTATGGTCATCTCTAAAAGTTTGATCTCCCGCTGCGTCCGACACTTTTCTAAACCATTTAAAAAGTGTTAGACCCAGCTGGGAACGATAGGAAAAATAGGTTTCAAAAATCCACAGGGGGACCAAGGCAATTTTGGCCTACTTTTACATGTTTCACGAGTATCTAGATTGGATTTTTCTGTCTGCTCTAAAAATATTGAAATTTCATACAAAATCGACTATGCTCTATAAGAGCGTTATCAGAATTTTGAATCAAATCGTACAGTTCGATATGTTCCCTTGTCAGTCATTTCATATGTTTTACAAATTTTTCTTTCAGGACTCTATGATTATGGACCATATGGATGCTTTGAAAAAGAATATTGTGAAAGAATGGCGAAAGCACTCGTGTTGGCGGAAAATATGCTTGAAGTTGAGTGCTCGGTTCTTACCCTGAAACTGTACTGAAGTTGGTCGATTAATTAATCTCGTCCGTAATTTTGTGTAGTTCTTCTCAACTTACTTGTTTAAGGGCGTCTGGTCACGTGGATCGTTTCGTGGATTGGATGGTAAAGATATGGAGACTGGCGAATGCTTTCGTGCCGATCGCTTGATAAGGGATAATGCCGAAGAACTCATCAATGTTGTTTCCCACCGTATGTCACCGTGTAAAGCAAAGTTTTTCAGAACAAAGAGACTACTGCTGAAGTCCCAGCTCACCGATATTTTGAATCGTTTGGATGGACTCGACAACAAGGATATGCATGAAGTGATTACGAATTATGGTTTCAAGTCCCCGTCAACTGGAAATGACCTTTCCGAACCTGTATCTTTCGATTTGATGTTTCCTACCAAAATTGGTAAGGTTTCTTTTGCCAACAAAATTGCGGTTAAGTCAAACTTAGATTAACGAAATTTATAGGACCAGGAAAATTTTGGTTTATGTAAATGTTCTAGGTCAACTGGCAATTTCAAGGCATACTTGCGTCCAGAAACATCCCAAGGAATCTTCATCAACTTCAATAGGCTTTGGAACTCAACCAGGGCAAACTTCCATTCGCCGCCGCTCAAATCGGGTTGCTTTCCGAAATGAGATCTCTCCTCGTCAAGGACTTCTCCGTGTTCGAGAATTCACAATGTGTGAAATTGAACATTTTGTAAATCCAGCCGATAAGAAGCATGCAAAATTCTCTAGAGTAGCTCACGTGGTAATGACTTTTCTCACTGCATGCGATCAAGTTGAAAGGAAGGGCACGAAGAACATGTCAGTTTAGCGTTATGTCTTTTTTTAATCGCTCTCATTTGCAGGACAATTGGAGAAGCGGTGGGTCAAGGATTTGTGGGCAATGAAACTCTCGGTTACTACATGGCTCGTACTCATCTTTTTTTGGAGTCAGTGGGTGTTCACGTAGACAAACTGCGTTTCCGTCAGCATATGTCTACTGAAATGGCTCACTATGCAATGGTTGGGACCATATGTTATTACCGTGTTTCCTCTAATAAGCGCCCTCCCAAAATCCGGAATTTGTTAAATTCATTGTCAGCCTTTTATATCAGTTTTTAATGCATTCGTTTTAAATGTTTGTTATATACCAAAATTTAGCCAGGAATTTGCGCTACATTTTCGTATATAACATATGTTCAAAACAAAACCCCGGCATAAAAGCGGAGAATTAATTTAAGAAATTCCGAATTTTGGGAGGCGCTTATTAGAGGAAATACGGTATATAATCCAAAAACAATAGATTTAGGATTGTTGGGATGCAGAGTGCCTTACTTCTTATGGATGGATTGAATGTGTAGGCCATGCTGACCGCGCCTGCCATGATTTGAAATCTCATTCCAAGGCAACGGGCGTAAAACTTCAAGCAGTGCAGAAACTTGCCGAGGGCAGACGTGAAATGGTGACAAAAGCAGTGTTTAGCAAGGCGGCGCTTAGAGATAGATTTACAACTAAGCAGGCGAAAAGGGTGAGGATGCTTGCAAATTTTTCAATCTATCATCAACATATTTATTAGATTATGGTAAACGTGGAAGGTTTCGACGTCGAGCAATTAATTGAACTTCAAGAAAGTCTGGATAAATCATCGTAAGCGTTTTTAAAGGTTGCTATGTAGTCTATACTATTGAATTTAGTGGGTATGCTTTGAAAATCGATGATGATGTTTTCCAACTCACTAAAGAGCTTGTGGAAGTAAAACCGGTTGAGTCCACTTTCAATGTCGAGGTCATATCACTCTTCTCATAACTATATTGGCTTTATGAATTATTCTAATTATTTGAAGGTGATTGTTCCGTCAGTAATTGAGCCCTCTTTCGGTGTTGGCCGCATAATGTACACTATTCTTGAACACGCCTTCCGCCAGAGAGATGGTGATGAGCAAAGACTGGTAGTTTATTCTTTGGAAAATCTGTTCTTTGGGGATAATTTTAAAAGTGCCCGATTGTAGCTGAAAAATGCCCGATTCTGGGCCCTCAGTGCTAAAACACTTGAAAAAGCTAAAACGGTGGAAATCTAAACAAGCGATATCGGGCACTTTTCATCCATAATCGGCTTTTTTTTAATATGAACAAAGCGAAAAATTTAAGTATTTGGATTTGCCTGCCTCTATTGCTCCAGTCAAGTGCGCTATCTTGACAACTAGGAAGAGGGAAGTTTTTAAGTCCTTAGTTGATATGGTTCAGGAAGAATTGTCGGTGCACGGACACACCTTCAAAGTGGTATGCATGATAAAAATTTAAAATTTTTAGATGTCTAACAAAATTTTAATTTATGTTATTTCTAGGATGATGGGGCCGGTTCGATTGGACGTGGTTATGCTAGAACAGATGAAATCGGTTACAACGTTTAATTGTTCCTTTTTGTAAATAATAATTTTTAGGAATACCGTTTGGTGTGACTATTGATTCTAAGTCCGGGGATGAGCCGCACACAGTTACTCTTCGTCACGCTCAAAGCATGCAGCAAATTAGGCTAAAGGTGGGTCCTGCCATTGTGCTGTCCATTTCATTCATTTAAGCTTTTGAGGTTTAGATTTCGGAACTGGGTAAGCTAATTGAAGATCTCGTTAAGAATCGCCGTCAATGGGCTGATGTGACCGAGGAATTCCCTGTGTTCGGAGTAGATGTGGCCATACAAAATTGATAAGATTTTTTTTTTGTTATCGTAAATTGGCTTAGCCCTACATTTATTTAAATTTTGAGAACTGTTTGTTGTATTTGTTGGTGTAATAAACAATAACATGGTTGAGTTCTTGTTTTAGGCACTGGGTCTTAATGGGGTTACTGCTCATTTGGGGCTCACTCATTTGGGCCCTATTCATTTTAGCCCTACTCATTTTAACCCGACCTTATTTTAGCCCTACTCATTTTAGCCCCACCTTATTTGGGCCTCATACGTCATATTGTATTGGTAAATGTTTCTTTGTTAACCTAGAGCTTTACGAATATATATCTGTACTTGTTTAGAAATCCTGGATGACGTTTAACACCAATAACCAATGGCTTGCAAGTGTTCTCGCTCGTGTGGAAAATCTAGCCGTGCATCAGCCATGTGAATTTGCTGGAATTTGCTGTGTGAATTTGCTCTTTGCCGTCGGTAGTCAACTGTGGCGAGCTGATCAGAAAACAGGAAGAAAGTCTGAGATCTCTACTATCCACATCAAGCCAATCTCTTCCGGGACCGGAAAAAGACAGCTTCCGATCCTATCAGCACTTGTCTTAAATATGGCACTGACAAATGTGTCGGACTAATGTGTCATCCCAGTGAACCAGCTGGAAGAAGCACTTCAAGATTTAAGGAGTACAAAGGTAGAAAATAACAAACCACGCTCCGTCGCGAGATCTGGACCATTCACAGCCGACTACCTAAAGAAGACCATATGGATGGAATTGCTGGATGCGAGATATATGGGTGTGGTGCTGCTGCCTGTATCTGACGAGAGGATATGGGTGTGGTGCTGCTGCCTGTATTTGACGCTGTCACTGCTTTGGAAAATTCCTTGTTGTCCTGCAGCTTGGTCAGTTGTGGTCATCACAGTGCGGAAAACATCTGTCTTTTAAAAAGTCTGATCGCATTGACTCCATTACTGTTTCGGTGGAAGAAAAAGGAGACGCTGGAAGTGGCAATGCAAGCAAATGAAGAAGCTAGCTCTTCGGTTCACTGCAACGTCAAGGAGGCGAAAATCACCTTGAAAAGCCAGGCAGAGACGAAATCCCAAGCAGGTCATTCTGCATTCTATAACGTCGGCGAAGATGAGCAACTTGTGGCTCCCAAGCCGCGTGTGAAAATCTCCGCCTTGGGGGTGTTGCGACCCCAGTCGCAATTTTTCTATTTTGATATAATAACTTTTGTATTTTATCGATTGTTTGTAAAGGCCTTGTTGATGTCTGCATTCCAATGCAGGCATCAATGCCTTCTGCCGGCAACTTTTCTCTCTAAATATTCTCCCAAATCACAGAGGCTCTCCTCCTCTAAAGCTTTTGTAATCAATACAGCTTCGGAGGAGGAGCGCTCCACCGGCAGAAGATTCACTTCTTAATTTATTGCTTTTTGGTTTGGTTGGGCTTAACGGCCGTTTTAAATAAATTAAATAAATTTTATTTGTTGGCTTTCGCCTTACACTATATTTGGATTTTGCGGTTCCATCTGCTATTTCTACCGCGAACAAACAACATTCTCACTAATATTCTTGCTCGGTGCGACGTTTGCAGCCCAACGAACGCTTGATAGCGGCATAGCTTTGAAGAAGTCGATCACTTTTGCTGTTTTCTCTTCGGTACGAACCCACTAAATCAAAAAAGAACAATATAGAATAGGAGAAGAGAGATGCAAAGGGAAGCCAACCTTGCTGCCAGCCTTCCTTTTTTGCTCAACGCTGCCTTCTGCTTTGAACTTGTTGTACCAATCGAGGATTCTGTTGCGATCGGGCAGCTTCGCATTTCTCCCGAGCTCCCTTTGATAGCAAACGCCAAATGCTGCGACGCTTTTGCTTTCATCGATGAACAATTCGACGCACTCTGCCTTCACGTGAGCAGTGTAGACCTTGACTAAAATAAGAAAACTAAACATTTGATTGAGTCCCACTTTTAACAACGACAACGACTATTGAAATAAACAAGTTTAGTGTCATTCGGTTGCCTAGAGGGTCATCTTTCGAATAAAAAAAGGTCGTGTCAAAATTATGAAAAATAAAAAAGTTATGGATAAAAATTTTTCATGAGAAAAATTGCCCCACCCTGTATTTACTTCATTCAAATTGAATTGACTAGTGGATACTTCTATCAGAGTGTTAGCATATTGAGACCCGACTGTAACTGAATAGCAAAAAAGTCAAATTTATCATTTTTTGCAAGAACTTTTCCTTGCTACACAAAAAGATGATGGAGTGAAGCGAATAATAAATAAAAAATAGGATGACCTGAAAGGTTTCTGCGTTGGTGTTCCCTTCTTCATGCGCAAAGATTTATTTTTCTTCTTCTTGCTCAGGTCAGCAGCCAATCGATTTAGAGCTCTTCTTTCTAATACTTTATTCATTATTCTGGTAGAATAGGAAGAGTACTATGAATAAAGCAGTTTTTGTTGGTTTATTATTGTTATGTTTTTGTTCAATTTCTGAAGCTCAAGATAGAAGCTGGGTAGATGAAGATGGTGTGGAAGTCGAGATCATCAAGAAAATTTCTGGTAAATTTTGGTTATTGACATAAACCCTTTTTGTAAAAAATTCTCAAATATTCTCTCCAATAGACCGGCACTCTCTATTCGTGAACGGCACACTCAAAGCAAAGTGGAAATGTCTGTTTGATAAGCTTTAACACGTAAATGGTCGATATAAAGACATGAATTCTAGTCCAGTTTTTATGCCGAATCTTTTACGGCTTTAGAGTTTTTATACTGGTAATTTTCGAACAATCCATTTTTAAAAGTGCCTAAAAGTACTAAAAAGGTTGTACAAAAAGGTTTGTAGCTTTCTGATCACATTAACACTCCTAGAAGAATAATATCTTATATTTCGTAAAGGAGAGAATGTACTTCCTAATTTTGTTCTATAAATTGCGGGTGTCATTTTTAAATTGCGGAATTTTTGCGAAAAAGTACTTTCAACGTTAAATGAATAAACTTCATTCAATAAAGTGCATTTTATCCGAAAATTTTTTAGGAAACTTCTCACGGCCTTTCAAAACGCCGAAAGGGTACATTTTAGATTATTAGACGCGTTTGCACGGCGCAGTGATAAAGCCCTTCGTCACGCAGTTTTATGTGGAAAATAAGGTGATTTTGCTTAAAGTCACGAGTTCAACCCCACCTCCCGATACCTTCGATTTTTCAATTTTTTTATTAATATCCCATTCGATGTAAAATCGAAAAGTAGACACAGGTCATAAATCTCAGATTTTCAAGTTTCCCATTAAACTTTTGAATTAGGTCAGACGAAGGTCTAGACTTTATATAAAATATAAGGCAAAAAGTTGCATGAAACTTCAATCGTATCGACAATAGCGAAAATTCTCAGTTTTTTCAGTAACGATTGATGTACCGAAATGCAGCCGTGGATCTCCTCTAAATAATGGGAGGAGATCTCCTGGAAGAGGATGTGAAAATTAGACGCCATTTCAAGTCCGGAACTCATTTTTCTAGTCAAATTTCCCACAAAAGTTTTCTTGAAGCTCAAAACGGATTCTTTCGGGCGTTTTGAAATGCCATGCTTCTGGTTTTGCATTTCTAGACAGTTTTTACTGAAAGATTTGTGATCAGCACAGTCAATTTTCTTATTAAACAGATCATTAAATCCAAACTTGCTGTCAAATTTTAACTCGAGGCAATAAACATTAAAGGGGCATGCTCACCTGTTCAAAATTTGTCCCCGCCAATTCAATTTTTTTCCTAATCATTGAACTTCTGTACGCATTTTTCTACTTGGTTTCTAATAAAACTATACCTAAAATAAAATTCTAGGCCTTGTTTTGTTAGAAACCAAATTGAAAATCCGTACAAAAGTTTAATGATTAGGAAAAAATTTAATTGGCGGGGACAAATCTGAACAGGTGAGCATGTCTCTTTTTTTTTTAATTTACAAAATTCGATTTCCGACTATTCAAATAATTGTTGTCTTGGGTGAGTTTGAATTTAAAAAGCAATCATGTTGAACACAAATCCGTCAAGAAAAGCTTTCTAAAAATGCAAAACCAGAATTTCTGAAAATTTTTCTCATTCTTAACTCCCTTTGAATATGCTTTAAAATTATATTTTTTATTTGAAGTTTGTACAACCGTTTGCTCCACATTACTCCGCGTGAAATTCTCCACTTAAAACCAGAGTGTTAAAAAGCGAAAATTCTCATTAACTCAAGATAATATTTTGTCTCACCGCAAATTATTTGTTTTTCACCGAAAAACTGATTTCTCACCGCAAAATACTTTTTTTTCTTACCGCGTTTGAGTTTTTTTGTTATTATTAGTTTTACTTTGATTACTTTAAATTTTTTACTGGATATTGCCTTGCTAGCCTTTCCAACAACGTTCCAGTGATATGATTAGGGTTATCGACGCGTCGAGCAAAAGTCGAAAAAAATTCGATGCGTCAAATCTAAGGTTAAGACTTTTTCTGAAGTGACAGGTATATGCTCCAATTACTACCTGGAGGTACTTTAACGACTAAGCGGCACTCCAACTACCCGACTGGTCCGGCAATGGAAACTTAATATATCCGCCAATGGATATATTGAGATGGATGGATGTATAAATATATAAATGGATATATGAGAATAAATTATATAAAATTATATAAATTATATGGATATATAAATATATAAGCAGGATATATAAATAATATCCGCCACTGGAAACTTAATCGTATCCAAATGGTGGGTATTCAGGTATTCCTATAGGTTATTGGTGAAGACAGCGCCCATAAAATAGCGCCAGAAAATATCCATTTGATGTCCCTGAATTTGACGAAAAATAGTCTTTATGGTCTTTTATAGTCATTATTCGACTACAGTGAAAGCCGATCCGTATTTTTTTTGACTTTGTCGACTACCATCGAAGGTTAGAAATTTTACGTATCAACACGAAGATCTACGCGTCGAAATTTCTTAAGGGTGCTACTTCGTTCTAGTACCAAAATTGAATTTGCTTAGAAAAAAACTTTTCTGAACTAATACTTTTTCTGATTGAAAATAAACGTATAGCCCAAAATCTCAGCCTTTTAATAAGGCCTCAATTTCCTGTAATATATGTGGAATATGTAAACATTTCGGTCGTTACATGAAGTAACTTTTTCAACCAAGTTACTGTCTTCAAACCTCTAGACATTTAACTTTTTAAAATATTTACTGAAGGAAGATATCTTGTCGAACAGCTGAGATTGAGGAATACGTGGTGGTTAAAAATTTAAAAAAAAAAGTTGTGGGGAACAAGAGAAAAGTTCAAAAAAAAAAAAATTACTGAAAAGAGTATTCGGCACGAGAATAGAGCATTACCTAATCTTCGACTCGACGCACCGATTCGAGTCGACGACAACCCTAGCTATTATTGATGTAAACAGCGCGAAAAATAAAATTCGGTGAGGTGGTTGGTATATAATGTGAAAAACACGCTTTTCCCCTCCTGTTGTTTTGGCCTTACCCATCCAAAGGACACCAGGAGCCAAACAACAGGAGGACCAAGCAAAAATCTTGTTTTGACCTTATATACCAAAAAATTGTCATCAAAAGCTGAGTCGATCTGCGTTCACAGAATTTCAAAACGGCCTTTAAAAAAGTTATGACCACTTAAAAGTGTCAGAAAAATTTGAAACACCCTGTACAATATCTCAATTTTAGACTCCAAATGTAAAGTGAAAAGCCAACCGGGAGATCATTTGGAGCAATATTTCAAGCTGTCTGACAAGCAAGGCAATGTGATTGGATCCAACTTTGGACACAAACCGTAAGATACAAGTACATTTAAGACTTGTCATCTTTTTGCCTTAATATCCACCTTTTAATTTTGCAGCTACACATTTGTGCTGGGTCACGGGCAGGCAATGAGAGCCATGGATGGCGCTATGCGCAACATGTGTGTGGGCGAACAGCGAAAGATAGTGATTCCACCGGATGCTTACGAAGAGGATGAAAAACCAAGGGGGTCTGATTCAGGGGTCACCTTATACTACTTTGTGGAATTGAAGAGCATCTTCCGGCCAGTGCCTGGAGAGCAATGGATCGAGGATGATGGTTTGAATATTGAGGTGGAAGTTTTTTATATTTCGCAAAAACACCAAATTTGGTGATATCACCAAAATTACCTGTATTGTACTTCACACCTCTTTTTCAAATATTTTGTTTTCTCATATCAGATGTTTTTACACCGTATTGTAGCTGAGATTTTTCTCTATTGATTGGGTGGTCAAACACCCTGGTTAAAAATATCATTTAAGGAAATCACACCAGCCTGACACTAAAAAACCTTGTTTTTTACCTCGCTTTTACGGGTTTTTACCTTACACTTGGTGTGATTTCCTCAAAAAATATTTTTAACTAGGGTGTTTGACCACTTAATCAATAGCGAAAAATTTCTATTCAGCTGAAAGACGGTGTAAAAACATCTGAGATAAGAAAACAAAATATTTGGAAAAGAGGTGTGAAGTAAAATATAGGTAATTTTGATACATTCGGTGTTTTTTCGAGCCATAGGTTTTTCACAAGACTATATTTATATCAAATTTTCAAAATGGTAAACCGGTGAAACTAAGAATTAATTTCAAGTTCAGCTAATAATTACTAGAGTTGTGAAAAAGCCAGAGCGGAATCTCTTGCTGATTTATTATCGAGAATTTTCTCCGTCTTTTATGGTTTTTTCTGGCCTTTTCTGGTTTTTTCTTCATCATTGTTGATGGTCAACGCAAAAGCGAAAAACTGAAATATGTCACGAAAAGTATTATTTCTGCCACAAAAACGAGTTACAAAAAAGCTGAAATGTGCCACCGAATTTTTTTTACGTAGCTTATAAAAAACCTTTTTTTTTGGAATTTTTTCGTGGTATCCCGTGTTTCGTCTCAGAAATTAACTTTTTTGTAGATTATTTCTCCTTATTCACAAACCAAATTCTGTTATATCTTAAAATTCATGAGTTATCATATAGGGAGTTTGAAATTTATATTAAATTCAAAAAATCCGCTCTATTTTACTAAGAGTTGCTTTTTCTCTTTGCTTTTTTTGGTTTATTCTCGAGAATATTTTCATTTCAAAGCTCTAGTAATTACGGCGCTAGTATAGAATACCCCTAAAATCAGACCTTCTACAAATCGTTGTAACTACCCTTTGGAACAACAAGTTTAGGCTTAGCCCTTAGGCTTAGGGTAGGCCAGCGTATGGAAGTTGTGACTAATAAGTGTTTTACGCACTTTTGGGGGTATTCTATACTAGGGTCGTAATTACTATAGATCACAGTTAACCTTGTACAGGGTGATTCAAAATTACGTTAACATTTAAAAAATCGGACGGCATAACACCGTTGCGGCCCGTTTCCGAATTTGCGGGTGACAAGCCCCGAAACGTCCCTATAAGGCCGGCGAGTAGCAAGTGAGAAAACAAGCCAAAAACAGGCGTATTAAACAAACAAACGAATAAGAAAACTGAATTTTGAACAAAAATATTAAATTTGCAAGTGTTAACGTAATTTTGATTCACCCTCTAGTAGACTTGACGTACTTTTTAGGTTACCCACAAAGTGGAGGATGAAAAGTGCCAAAAAGCGGAGGTATTTTACCATTAGCATTTGTTAATTTCTTGTTTGTTTTTCCAGCCTGGAGACACACTTCATCAACACTACACTCTCCACCTAGAGGATGGAACTTTTGTGGACTCGAGTCATAGTCGTGAGAAACCATTTATTTTCAAACTGGGAGCTGGACAGGTATGTGTTGCTTTTTCATTAGATGAAATGGTAACTCTTGGCAAAAACTTATATTAAATAGGTGATCAAGGGAATGGACCGAGCCATGACAGGAATGTGTGAGGGAGAGCGCCGCAAAGTGGTCATTCCCCCAGATGCTGGTTTGTGGTTTTTTAAATTATCACCATATTTATATATTTTAATATCACGCTTTTAAATGCAAAACTCTACATTTAAAAAATTAATAAGACCATTATGTAGCCCTGCGATTCTAGTTGCTAACAAGGTGTCATTCACTGCAATATCTTCGCGAAATGTACACCAAATGTGGCAAAGCATGAAACGGGTAAAAAAGCTAAAATTGAAACAGCCGTAAAATATAAATCTCGTCTAATTTTTAAAACTTCTTGTTCTCAGAGTTTATTTCTTTTCAATTTTATTTTGCACTAGCATGTAGCCCTGAATCTCTAGTTTCTTACAAGCCGTCAACTAGTTGAATACAATACTAAAAAGGAGGAGAACAATTCAATTTAAAAAGGTGTGGCTTTAAAAAGCCCACTTTTTAGTATTGTATTCAGCTAGTTGACGGCTTGTAAGAAACTAGAGATTCAGGGCTACATGCTAGTGCAAAAACATAAAAAATTGAAAAGTAAACTCTGAGAACAAGAAGTTCTAAAAATTGGACGGGAGATTTACATAATTTGACGGCTGTTTTCACCTATAGGCGTCAAAAAAACGTATTATGTCTGTATCTTGCAAAAATGACATTAGAAACTAGAAATGCAAGGCTACCTGCTGGTGCTTTTACTAAAATTGAGACTTTTTCCTGCAAAATTCACATACAGTCCGGTTTCGATTTAGTTTTCACCCGTGGCGACCTTAAAAATATGCACTAAATCGAGAGTTCTTGCCTTAATCACTTAGTAATGACCCGAAACTACAATTAAAACATCCCTAAACAAAACACAAAACAATATAATGGCACCATATAAGAAACACTCTAACGGTTTGACAAGAAGTAATTAGTCATCTTTCGCTGCTCTTTTCGAATTACTCGTCCAATGCAAGGAAGACTGAGCAATGAAGGATTATCAAGATTTTGTTCCACATACTAACGAGCAGTCGCAAACGCACCCTGAGCTTTTAGCCAGCTGATTGGCTTTTTCACCTCCGCTGATATGACTCCTATTACCTTATTATCACTTATTTTGCTTGGTTTCCTACCTTAACTTTTTTGATTATTGCTTCTTCTTCATTCACAATCCGGCAAAATGTGGAAAATGACATTTTGAAGTGCGCTGCCAAACTTTTTCTGGTTGCTTTCATTCTTGACAGCCTTTATGATTGATATTTTATTGGCCGAAGTGATTACATCGTTAGAGCACTTAAAGGGATTGAGGTGGTTCAATCCCGCCAATTAAAATTTTTCCTAATCGTTATTTGCACGGATTTAGCTTTCTAATAAAGCAAGGTCTAGAATTTAATGTTAGGTGTAGTTTTGTTAGAAACCAAGATGAAAAATCCGTACAGAAGATCAATGATTAGGAAAAAAAATTTGAATTGGCGGGACCCACCAGACCACCGCGAGCATGGTCCTTTAATCAATTTACAAAAACAAGTACACGTACATTTTAAAAGATACAATAAGAAAGAAATGAGAAAAAATAGACTAAATCAAGAGTCATTCGGACCTGTTCTGGTTTGGGGGGACACCCATTTTTAAGGCAATTTTAGTCAACAACACATTTTATCAACTGCAACAACACATCATCAGGTACACGGAAACAACTGTCCAATCAGTTTCTACAATTCGAACATACGATTGTCGTTAAATTCTTTCTTCCATACATACTCATTGATCTACGATGTGAAGAGGGACTCAGCAGCTCCATACTTACTTACTTTTTGCAAAAGTTATCTTCGTTTACAAACCTTCATTTCATACCCACAAACACAATCTCTAGTGCGAAAGACAAGACCCATATTTTTAAGCCACTCTTCGAACGTGTCTTCCCAGGTGATCATTTTGTATATTTGGAAGAGATTGATGCCTTTTAGCTGTTGCAACGCAGGTGGATCATACTCTGATTTTGCCAGACGCAATTTTACTAAATGAGCGGGGACAGCAGCCATAATTTTTCACCGAAATATATAAATAAAGATGCAAAAATTAGACTAAAATTGCCTTAAAATGGGTGTCCCCCCAAACCAGAACAGGTCCGTCATTCCTTTGTAGGGACGAGAAAAAAATGTACACTAAATCGAGAGAACACCAAATCGATAGTGAACTGTATGCCTGTTTAATTTGCTAAAATATTTTCAGCTTATGGAGAGAAAGGCCGTCCACCAACCATTCCTGGTGAGTCTAGCCACTTTCTATTGAATCTATGATTGTAATTCGATTTTTTAAAGAAAATTCATGGTTGCACTTCCAAATCCAACTTGTCAAGTTGGAAAAAGGTAGTGGATCAGGCAAGAAAGAGTTGTAACACGCACATCAAAATGTCCTTTTAATCTAATTGTTGATGTATTTGATAAAGAGAATAATTTTATTGTGGAGAATACAATAAGTAAATTTTGCACACACACACACATGAAGGAGGAATGCAATATCCACACTAAAAATATAATTATTAATTTTTATGTACTCTACATATATTCTACAAACGATCCAACCTGTTTAACACGAGCACGGGTGTAGTTCCACCATGACTTTCTACAAGCCATAACTTTGTGTAGAGATAATATACAGCTAAATAATCAAAAGCAAGAGAAAGAGCAAAATCTTACCATCATTTTGGCAAAAATAGTTAAATTTAAAAAAGAAGTTGAAAAATGTACAAAGTGAATATATTCAAATTTGAAAATTAAATGTCTATTGTATTGAGCGGAATTCGAAATTTGACAGTTACTTA